>MQRK01233497.1:19973-35769 GCA_001938485.1 Girardia tigrina | reverse complement strand
ATATATATATATATATATATATATATATAATTAAATTTCACTATAATAAAATAATTAAAAACTAAGTTGTCTATTAAAACCAGGTTTATTTTAATTTCAAAACTCGATTTATATTATTTATGAAACTAATAACTTTTAAAAATTAATTTTATTGAAATTTTAATCGCATAACAAATAACAACTGAATTTAGTTAAATAAAATGTCATAAAATTTATTTTTATTTATTGAAAAATATTGTTAATCGGTTTTTAACGAAAAATTGATATAAAATCTGGGAAATAAATTAAAGGATAAATTGGAATTAATTTATTTTTTGGGGAAAAATTATTCTATGAGAGTAACAAATTTATAATTTAATGAAATATTTTTCGATAATTGCATATTTGGTTTTATAAAACTATTTAGGAATTTTGTCGGTTTCGAATTTGTCTTTTATTAGTTTTCAAAATTTCTTTTTAAAATGACTTTTGAAAGAAAATGTTTTGTAACTTTGGAAAATTAGAAAAGAGGAAGTTTAAACAAAAAAATTATAATAAGCAAAGTTTGATAGTTTTTCGAATTATCCCTTACAAAACGATAAATTTCATATGTTTTTTAGGATCTTAGGTTAATAACCGTTGAGCCATAGGTGCACCCAATTATTCATAAGCCTATTGCAGCTTGTTTTTTTGCTTATTTTTGAGTGTATCAAGAGGCAAGTAACCTGGTGCTGCCTATCTCTTCTCCAGGTACAATTGATAAAACTATAATTTCTTTATACTTTATTTTTTTAATAATTGAACCAATTAATAAATCTTACAAGTGAAAATAGCAATGACAGTTTAAATGTTTAGTACTGATACTGGACATTGCCAAGGGATATAAGATTCTTTGTGGACAATTGATAAGAGTGTGATTTTTTGTAAAGCTTAAGAACTAATAAAACTAATAGTTTTGGTGAGAAAATTCCTGTAGAATAAGTTCAAAGAAATGGTTGATAATATTTTTTTCAGTCTTAGTTTGCTAGATCAGTTTGTTTTTTAAATCAAATAAATTTTGGCAATTCGAAGAAAGTTTATTTGCAAATCTAGTTTTCGTTTGTGATTATAATTATTTAAATTCTGCATTCAATATGTTTATTGATCATTTTTCTTCATTCTTAACATTCCATAGATATGGTAATTTAAACATCTTTAATATTTATACATATATCAAATTTTGATGATATTTGACCTGAAGAAGAAAATAGAATTGTTTTAAAATACGTATATATATATATATATATATATATATATATATACAATCCAAAATTATTTCATTGGTCTTTCTCTAAATATTAAGAAATCAAATGAAAAAAAACGCTTTCTAAAACATAACAGTTTTATTTACCGAAGGATTTATAAATTTCAAAAATAAGATTTATAAAATATTGACAATGTTTGAATAGTGTCAATAACTACCAAAATAAGTTTGAGAACTGACTTCAATTGAAGCTAATCTTGAAATGAAATTAAAATATCAAGGTACAATAACTCGTTCATTGGAAAGACAAATGGTAATGTCAAAGCTTGGAACATTTAAAATCAAGTAGATGAAGAATTTTTTTGGATCGTTAAAGATTTTGCAAGGATTAAACATCATAAATTTCAAATAGTTATCTATTCTTCAAACTAAATTTGATTCACATTTTATGGGGTTGTTTTGTGAATCCATGCTAATCAGACATTTTAACCTAAATCAAAAAAGTAAGAGGGTGTCAAAAATTAATGTTTTTAAATATTAATATTTCTGAAATCAATCTTATTATGATTATTAATAATTAGTTACAAATTTCAAAACAGACAAAAAAAATATATTCAAAGTAAAAGTAGAAGTTTCCGAAATAATATTTTTTTCAAGAAATATAGAGATTCCTGAAAGGGTTTCCTCGCATGGGATTTAGTTTCTGATCTTGCTTTTATTTAATAAATAAGTTAATTTAATAAATAAATATTCAAAAAAAATAGAAAATCACAATTATTTTGAATAAAATTATAGAAAATTAAATTTTATTTTCAAATAATAATTGCTAATTTTAGTCATTAAACATTTATATAATTAATTTATTAGAATAATTATTTTTATTGATTATGTGATATATTTATGTTAATTATATTTATTATTTACACATAGTATTGTGCATAAAAATAATTAATATAATTTATACATCAATTTGAAAGAAGATTGCATTTCCTTGAAAATAAAATAATAAAAGAATATTTTTTCAAACAACTTTAATAAATTAAATAAATTAATATATTATAATGGATATTCAAAATCAAAAGTCGAAAAAATAATAAAAGAAAATATTCTAAGTTATTGACTATAGCAATAATTAATTTATAGATGTTCAAGATCAAGATCACTAAATCAAGAACAGTGATGATAAAAAGACTAGAAATTGAGCATGTTCTAACTGTTTTTGTGTAGAGATTTATGGTATATGAACATTTTGAAAATATTATGTTTAAAATATTGAAAGAATGTTTGACAACCTATTTTTCACACCGTTTGCGCTGTTTTTGAATCTCGTTTACCAAATTCGTGTAATGGGTATAATTCTAAATGCTTTAGAGACCTCTTTCATAATCTCTGTAGATTTATTTCAAAGCACGTTCGCAGTTGAGCATATTCAATTTAAAAATTTTTGGGAGAAGAGACATAAAATCTTATATATATATAAGATCTTTGGATTCTAAAATTAGCTTCAAAACGGCAACAACTCTCAACAACTTTATTGCGTTAAAAATAATTAATTTATAGAAAAAAACTTTCTTTTTAAAAATCAGTTGTTCTGCTGACGGTTAAACCATCGAAATCAATAATTTGATCACTTTTTAAACTTAAAAGAATATGGCATTTTTTTATTAAAAAAATGAACACGATAATATATTTCGATGGTTTGATCGTCATCATCAGATAACTGATTATAAGCTTTTTATTGTTTTTTTTGCAATCACTTACGTAAGTCTAATCGAAAACTCTTAACAAATTAGTTGAGAGTGCTNTTTGAACATTGATTTTAGGATCACATGATCTTATCAACAATGCTTCACATGACACTCTCTCCCAATAATTTTTAAAATGCTTGCACAAAATCTTTAAATCATTTATATTGCAGTTACACGTTTTTTATGCCCAAAAATATTACTTTTGCCCTTCTTTGACTGCATTCTTGGACCCATTGCAAGTGTATTTATGGAAAATGCCCGAACACAATCCTAAAGAAGTATGTGATTTATTGCAAAACATATTCTCAACTTTAAATGATTGAGAAATAATTTTTAAATTTAAAACATTATTTGTTGATTTCAAGATCAAATTTTTTAGGTGTTTAAACCATCCGAATAAGGTAAGGTTATAGTATACTCAGGTGTAAAGCAGTTTTCAATGTTTAAACTATTAATTTGTTCATTATTATTTTTTTTATTTTTCAATTATTTTAACTACAGGTTCACGAGTGAGTCTGTCTATGACAGATTTATTTTTGTAATTTATTTTTAATTTATTTTGTAGTTTATTTGTAGTTTTATTTTTGTAATTTATATTTTTTCGATTAAATAAAATGATTTTGAATTTTTAAAATATAAAGATACATTGTTATGTATTCTAAAATAATTTATTCAGTACTAAAAACGTACCATTTATTTTTAATGAGGAATGGTTTATGCAAACTGATAAAATCGCTATGGGTTCACCTTTAGCACCTTTATTTTATACGAGATATGTTGATGACACTTTTCTTATATTTAAAGGTGAAGATAATGTCTTAAACTTTTTAGAGTTTGTAAATGGTCTTTATCCTAATATCAAGTTTACCTTTGAAATGGAAAATACTAATAAACTGTTATTTTTAGACGTATTAATGGAAAGAATTATAGACAAATATCAGACTCAAATATATCGAAAACCAACTGATACCGGTTTGTACAGTTGTCTAAATATTTTTTCTGACCCAAAATACAATAGGAACATGATCAAAGGTTTGGCACATAGAGTCTGGAGTTTAACATCAACCTTTGAGATATTTGATAATGAAGTTGATGAACTTCATAATAGGCTTTCTAAAAATTGATTTAATAAAAAGTATTTAAATAAAATCATAAAAGATACTGTTGAATCCATTTATTTTAAAATCAAATAATGCATCAAATATAACTTCGGGAAATAACATTGATAATCAAATGACTATCAATCTAAAATACCGTACTCAGAGAAAGCAAAAGAGTTCAAACGATTTTTAGAACATCGAACACCTGTTGGCTTAAAATTGAGAGTAATCTTTTTAACTAATAAATGTCGGAACTATTTTTCGAAGAAATCAAAAACTCCTTTGTGTATTTAGGCAAATCTTACATGGATTATGGATTATTATGGATTACAATAAAAATATATATATATATATATATATATATAATGCAAACAAAGACCATTTTTGAATATTAAATTAATTGATAAAACATACGCGTTTCACCATTTCGGCATCTTCAGTGCAATGAAATAAAGTGATTCATTACTATTTATATAGTTGAAAAACTATTACATCATACGTCTCAAAAATATGCTTTATTTCTTATTTTTTTAAAAAAAGAGAAAGTATTTTAATGATATTTAAAAAAATTTAATATGATTAGATGAATCACCTTGCACGTTTAAGCATGGTTTATGATGCTTTATTTACAATGTTTGGGCAATAATCATTTCAAAATTTTTGTCAAAATTATTTAGAATCACATTAAAATATTTATTGTAATCCATAAGATTACCTTTACATCTTTTAATAAGACTCAATATCGAACTATTTCTACTCGATTGAGTATGTTCAGCAATTTTAGTGCGGAGATGACGACTCGTCTCTCCAATGTACAAGGCACTTGTGACATTTGAATTAATAAACTAAATTTGTAACTGTATCTCTGAATGTGTTTCCACATGTATACTTTTAGGCTTTAATAGGATTTATAATTTAGGGTTTATTTTATGAAAATAAATAAAAAATCATAAACAAATAATAATTAATATTAATAGAAGTATAAATCAATTCTTCTTTTACATAAATATTTGTGCCTTTAACCACGAATGTCTTGTAAATAAAGACGAGGCAAACTATTTACAACTTAAAAAGGAAATTTTTATAAATATTAAATATTCTTATTCATTATTTCCCATTTTAGTGCAAAACGAATGACTTAAAAAAATCATTTAAGTTTTAATTTCATAAATTTAATTTAAATAACTAAATTCAATTTTTAAAAAAATTAATATTTTTATTTGAACAATAATATATTATTCTGGATGGTAGCGTCGTTCAAACAATTTCGTTTACTAGTGATCTTTACAGACAAGAAATACTATTTTAATGACTATTTTTAAGGAACAGTAAAAATTTACGGTTTAAATCCAGCTTCTCTTTCATCTTAGGGTGTGAATTATGTATCTTTATCGTGAGAAGAACAAAGACTCTTTAAAGAAAGAGGTTCCATTCAAAAAAATGTTTCGATTTTCGATACTAGAAATAGTCGAAGAATTGATGTTGATCTTTTCTTATTTTCCTTGGGGAAATTCCTTTTGTGGAAAATAATAATACTATTGTCGGAAGTTACAGTCAAATCCAATTAATAATATAAAATATAGATTATAAGTATATCGAACATTTATTTATATACAAAAAAATCGTTTTTTGGTTGCCTAACCTGACCGATAAATGCTCTAATAATTTGACGTATGTCCTTATTTTATTATCAGATAAAACTGATTTTTCACTAACGAAAAGATGTTGATCGGCTTTAATTAGTCTATCTAAAGACTCGAAAGAACTTTCCGTAAGAGAAGTCAAATCCATCGATAAAATATGATTAAATTGATTCACATTTTCAACAGATATTCGATAGGTTGAACGTGAATCGTTTCGGCTTCTATGCTTAATATTATTCTTTTTCTCACGCAGTTTATGAGAGTTCTCGCAAATTTCAAGTGTTAAATGTTTAATAATAAAGTGTTGGTTAATGTCGCTTCTAACGAATGGGAAATCACATCTCTATCGGTACTGAACGGTCTAATAAATTGTGTGATATTCGAGAGTTCATAAGCGTTGCCTTTAAAATCAGATCTTTCAAAACTACTCAACGAAATTGTTCACGAAAATACTTTGTTAAGACGTTTCGAGAACAGTTCGAAAGCTTTAATCTAATCGATCTATTCTAAAAACTACGATAATGATTTTAAAAAATTTATATACCTAAATGGTCTAAAAATAAGGTGTGTTTATGAAGTGTGTATGTATGTGCATGTGTGTAAATTAGTGTGTATCAGAGTAGAAAATATTTTTCAATACTATTTATATTCATAATTGGATTTTTATATAGTTATCTGGCATTTCAGGTTGGTCTTTCTCTATTTTAAATTAATTTCATTGGCTGATTTTTGCAGTCAGTTATTTTATAATATTTCTATTGACGTTTTCTATTGATAACTGGGTTTGAATGTTTTTGTAAAAATTTTTAAACCAAGAATATTATATTTAATTATACTTATAATGTACATTTCATATTGTTAAATGGATTTGACTGTATACGAATATATATCTCGAAGTATATTTGCAAATATTATTTTGTTTAAACAATATTTATTGTTATAAATAAATATTAAAATTTCTTTTTTTTAGTTTTATTTAGTCCTTTTTTCTTTTTACTATTTGTTCTAAGTTTTCAATATAAAAATCTAAAACAATAGAAAGGATATTTTTATCACAAATAGTATTTGTTAAATAATCTTAAAATATTTTCATCTTAAAAGAAGAAAGGTCGAATTTGTACAGCAAACAGATTACTCTTACCAAGAATAAATTTTGATCAACAATTTTTGGTTCAAAGTAACTTTATGCAAAACGTAAATAAATGTATCCAAAGGAAATAGAAAATTTAAAAATAGAAGAAATATAAAAGTAAAAATAAAAAATATCACATGAAAAAAATAATATAATTACGTTAATGTAATTTATTATAACAGTTCATAAAAATTTAAAAATGCTTTTCATTCATTAAATTGTTTTATTAATATAATAATGCATATATATAAGCATTTATCATTACAAATATTAATTTTAAAAAAAATAATTTAATCAAATTTTGTTTATTATACTATTTATTAAAAAAAACAAATTTTAATTTAATCAGAAATAACAAATTCAAAAAATCAATAATTATGAAATTTTGTGAAACAAATAAAAATAAAAACCACTATGTTTTCAATATTTAATTTAATTTAAAAAAAACATCTCGTCAATCGGATATATTTATCTTTATCATTTTATAAATTTTATTAAATCTTTTTTTATAAATTGTTTTTTACACATTTTTTCTCAACAAAACTCCAATATTTTTTTTCTTTTTTGTGCTTATTTTTATTGTTTAATTTGTTTAATATTTCGTGTAAATTTCTTCATAAAATTTATTTTTTCAGTATTAAATTTCAATAATACATAATACTATTGTAATTTTTAAAGTAAATGAAAAATAGAAGAAATAAAAAGCAAAAAAAGAAACAGGAACTGGAAAATAAATAAAAAAAATCAAACTAATTTAGAAATACGAATTTCTATAATTTGTCAAAATAATTCGAAGGACGTAGAGCGACGTAACCCGATAAAGTCAGGATATCAGTCACAATGTTAAGTCCGGAATGACTGCTTTAACAGAAGAAATCCATTACAACAAGGAAGTAAAGCAATTTTAATACTCAGAGCCTCAATAATCCAATCAAAACAAGCCCATTGTGATCAATAATTGACAGAAAAAAATAGGAAAATCAGGTATAAAGTATATAAAACTCACCTGGACCGTTTCGTTACGGGATCCCGCATTATCATAAATTCCTTTATGTCCCCATACTTTCGGAAGTAGTCTCTCATAGTTTCAGGGGAGGTTGTTGGACTCAATCCGCCAATAAACATTTTACTAAAAATTCAATAATTAAAACAAATTATTACATTCAAAATCTAAATACTAAAACAAAAAAGAACTCTTAGTAGAAAAATTAATTTAAATGTTCCCAAAAAAATGTTTTTTTTTCCAAAAATTTGACAACCACTTAAAAGTACTCAATGTTAAAGTCATGCGGCTCTACCATTAATGTGTTGGGAAAAATTATTTACGTTAATCTTTGATGGATCGACTAGACAAAAATTATCTACTTAATTACAATTTAAAATCAAACAAAAATAATTTTTCCCCATTGTCTTTTTTTTGCGTTGTTTAGATTTCCGAGTTTCATTTTTGTAAAAGAAAAATATATCAGAAACCTTTTTTATATAAAATAGGAACAACAAAAAATTGTCTTTTTTTCTTTTAATTGATTTTGAAAAATAAATTTATTCATGGAAAATAATTTTCGTCTTTGGCATTTAAACGATCTTCTTATTTGCATTTATTTTTATTTATTTATTTTGAAAACAAAAGAAATTATTAATTCCAGTTTTTTTTTAATTTCTAAAATTAAATTAAATTTTAATAAAATATATAAAAATATAATTAAATTTTTTTCGCTATTTAAAGAAAAAAATATAGTATTTAAAATTAAAATTTTATATTTTTTTCCTTCAAGAAAAATAAGTGAACTGATTAAATAAATATCATTTAATTTATTATTTACCAACACTTAGAGATTTCATGATAAAAAAAATTTTATATTAATAAAATAAATAAAAAAAATATAATTTTTTTCTCTATCATCAAAAGAAAAATTACGCTCAAATAAAATACAATAAAATGCGAATTTTTTCCCTATCGACAAAAAAATAAATAAATAATTGTTTCAAACGTGTAAAAGAAAAAGAAAATAATATTTTTCTATCAAAAAGATTTCATAAAAAAATTACTCAAAAAAATAGAATGAAAAAAAAAACTATTTTCCGGAATATTTCAATCATTTCCAATTTTAATTTCAGAAATAAAATTCAGTTTCATTGTTTTATTTTATCTTGTTTTCCTGGATTTTCCTGTGATTTTAAAAGGGGACCAAAAAACGCCAGACATAAATTTCAGATATATATTCGTTTATTTTTGTTGATAATCACGAAATATTTTTAATTAAAACAATGTATATTATTTATTTTTTTATTTATTGATAATTTCTCTTTTGATACCTTTTTTTGGATGATTTGTGGGAATATTTCTGTTATTTAAAGGGAAAATAAATTTTCAAGAGATAAACGTATTTCGAATCAATTAACCATATGTCCTATCCATATGGTGAAAACTTGTTTTCAATCTTTTTTATCTGTTTATAACAGAAAACATATTTTATTTTAACGTGAATAAATAAAACACGAATGACGAATTAAATAAATATACACAAAAAAAGAAAACAAAAATTCGAAAAAAATTTTTTTATCAATTTAAAAAAAATTAAAATAATTTTTTTTCAATTTCAAAATTTTTAAGAGCAAAAGTTGAAAAAAAATTCGAGATGAAAAAAATTCTTTTTTTTCTATTTTTCTTTGAATGTTATGATTTCAAGGCACATATCAATTAAAATTATTTGTTCACATGGTCCAACTCAATAAAGGGTAAACATTTGATGCTTCTGTTTGTTTATTTACCTAACAATTATTCTAAAACATATGTACTGGGATAAAATAACTTGGGAAAAATTTCACGATATTTTCTAAAAAAAACTTAATTAAAAAACAAAAAAATTAAAAAATTTTCTTTCTAAAAATAATAATAATAATAATTAAAAAATATTAAAAAATAAATATTAAAAAAAATAAATAAAATGAGATCAAAATATAAAATCTTTTTTTACATAATTATATTTAATTATTTTTTATTAAAAATATAAAAAAATAATCAAAAATTTACCCCGGATCATTACACGTCGGACTGCTATTTTCCGTTTCGTATTCGCTATTCGATTCTTCGTGGCACGCGATTTCCAAAGTCATAATTTTCACTTGAAATATTTTTTATTTTTATGTTTTTCACGTTTTTGATTTTCGTTTTGTTTGAAAAATAAATATTTGATAACAAAAACAATTTTTGGTGTTTTTTGTAAAATAAATAATCCAAAAAGTGCAAAATCGGTTCTCTTAGGAATTCGACGGAAAGCAAAGAACAGTTGAAATTTTTGCGTGGAAAAAATAATGTGTTTTTTGTTTAATGTCGGACTGAAAAGTTAGCAAATGAATACCCAAAAAAATTTTTTTCTTAAGCAATGCTAACAGTCAGTAGTATGTAAATTATGTATTGAAATCCATCAAATAGTGAATGATAAATTTAACTTTGTATTATTCGAATTTTGATTGCTTCTAAATTTTCAACAATTCCATTGGACAATATTAAAGGGATTCTGAAGAAGTCTGCTTTTAGAATTACTAACAATGTATGCTGGGAAATTTCATCCTTGCCAGTTTATACAGACACATCCACACTCTCACGGATACAGAATCTTTTAGGGAGAGGCATACAATCAGTGATTGAAGTGCCATTAGCATCATGTCATAGCAATAAATACGC
The DNA here is from genome assembly GCA_001938485.1 of Girardia tigrina. Lineage (NCBI taxonomy): Eukaryota > Metazoa > Platyhelminthes > Tricladida > Dugesiidae > Girardia > Girardia tigrina. The sequence goes on along the minus strand of MQRK01233497.1, from coordinate 25,236 downwards.
AGCTTAAACTATTAGGATGAGTCAATTAAAAGGTTTTATATTGAGTTTGACGTTAAACGTCCCCTTGAAGATCTTCACAAAACATGTCCCCTTAGACTTGAGTTGTCGCGAGATCCACCTGAGTCCGAGAATCTCTCTTTTAAAACGTCTTCTTTTAAGTCACAAAAAGCAACAAGTATTATCAACAAAAAAAGAATAAATAAATAAAATGAAACTTCAAATTAGAAATAATTGTTTTTTTATCTATTTTCTTAAAATCTCTATAAAAAAACAATTAATTAATTTTTCATTTATAAAAGAAAAAAAATAATTACTTGAATTTCGAGATTTTGTAAAAATTATAAATTTATCGAACTTCCTCAAAAGATTTATTCACCAATAAAATTTTTAAATGTTCATTTCCTTTATTATTTTGTTTCTTTTTATTTATTTTTTTTTACTTTTCGGAGGATTTTTTTTGTCGAATTTTTTGAATTTTTATCGGAATAAAAATTAATTTCAATTGGAATTTTTTTTTTGTTAATTTATTTTTCGTGAATTATTTCAAACGCGATTGATGTTGATTTTCGGTGGCATTTTTGTGATTGAAGTCTGTCAAAAATGGGTTTTTATTCCTGAAAAATGTATGAAAGATGTCATTAGAAATATGTCAAGTTATATTAATGAAGAGTTTTTTGCTTTGTTTTAATTCATATATTTCGTCTAAATATTTCCATTTGACATTTGACTTTAATTATAATGAATTTATCCGATGTGTTTTCAATTACCTTTTCGTTTTAGTATTATTAGTGAATTTTTTTTTATTTCAAAAAAATAAAAGGCATTTTTAGACTATAATTAAATGTGTCATATTATAAGTGTTTTAGTTTCACTGAAAAATACTTCTTAAAATAATAAGAATTATGATTATTATTTTCATTATTATTTAATTATTTTATATTTATTTAAAAAACCGTTATTTTATATTTCATTTTTTTAATATTTTATTTGTTTTAAAAAATGTAAAGTAAAAAGTTAAATAAATAAAACTTTTATTTTGATAAAAATGTTTTTTTTAAGAAAAATAATTCAAACAATTGTAAATAATATTAAAAAATTATTCTTAAAGTATTTTGTTTGTCTGGTAAAATATAACACGTGATAAAATTAAAACAAAAATATCTAAATCATGCCACTGGTACAAATGTCAAATACATATAAATATTTTTATATAATTATTTATATTTTGTAATTATTTATATTTATAATTATTTATATTTTATCATCTTCCATATATTATTATTCTAAAATATATTCTATTTCCTCGACAGTACTGTAAAGTGGTACTTTAAAAAGGGATTTTAATAGAAATATTATTATAACACAATTTTAGTTACAGATATTGAAATTTAATATTTTTAATTTTATTAAAATTATAAGAATTAAATTTAGTCGTTACAAAAATAATAGGAAATAAAAAGGTTTATCAATTTCTTAACCACCAATCTAATTTCTATACAAAGTTGTTAATTTTATATTTGAAGATTTAATCTAATAAATTTGATCTGATCATCTCGAATGCCAAGCAGAATAATTTTTATTTTGTGTTGGAATGCTGAATGTTACCTTAAAATGGCTTCTCTTCTAATGAGATGAATAATAATTATTTTTATCTGAAATTATTAAATGTTTCAAATTTTTAGTTTTATTGTGGATTATTCCTCACTGGACTTTTCTGGAGTACAAAAATGTGTACAACTAAAAGAACAGATCAGGTGTACAATTGAAATTTACGAAAGATCAAATTGTTTGACATTTTTAAACGCAATCGTCCATTTTGTCATGCTAAAAATATATTATATTATTTTTATGTTTATTTCAGTTATTCGTTTTTCAAATATATTAATTGACACGTTCTAAAATATACTAAATGTTACAATTTGGTATTTATTCATTAACCATAATATTAAACGGTTTTTGGTTCATCAGTTATATAAGGGGTGATAAAAATAAATTGTTGTAATTTTTTTTAATTCAACACAAATTATCGTTTTCATTAAAATTTATTTCATGACAGTTTCTTCTTTGATGAAAGTATCTAATGGTTATCATTGGACACTAAAGTTTTGATCAGAATGTCTGATCAAGGGAGACCGAAAGTCCTCCTCTGTCAGATATGTTTTATGTGGTCATATTTAGAGCATTCATGAGAGGATCTTCGGAAACCGTGTCTCCACATTAAATTTAGAACCAGAGAACAGAGTTTCTTAGAGAGCACTATTTAACCAATGCACTTTAAAAGGTGTATTTGAATTAATCGGATAATTCGAAACAATTTCATTTACTGGATTATTATTTATCAAAGAATTGTAAGGAGATTTAATTATATTTTTTGATTAGTTGACGAATTGATACAGAATGTAAAAAAATCTTTTTATTATGACGAAACATAACATTGAACACTTTTTATTTGAACAATTGAACATTTTTACACGTTTTATTTTTTTTATTATATAAAAAAAATTTTATATAATAAAAAATATAAAAAAAAGAAAAAAGAAAAAAAAGAAAAATTTCCTTCCCACAGCAATTGAACTCAAAGCTTTTACAAAGCTGCCATTTAACCAATTTTTTCATCACAAAACCCAACACACAAACACAATATTAACCTAGTACTACCTTTATCCTTTTTGTTGCTCCCTGAAAGTTTTCTCGCCCCCCCCCACGCACCAAAATCTAAATCCGCTACTGGTGAATACAGAGAAATTTATACCTTCAATTTATTAAATAAACACAAAAAATCTTTTTAAAAATATATTTGATGAATAATTAAAATAAACAAATTATTAATAAAACGTTTATTATAATTGTAAACGTTGGTAACAGAAATAGTAAGTCGTAGTATCGACAGTCACTGCTGAAGACGGAAAACATGTAAAGCTGGTAATCCTATTCCCCTATTGATATGTTTTTTGTGGGGAAGAAGATAGCTGGACTGATTTGAAAACTTTGTCATCCCGGTGTGGGATGCATCGTACGTAACGTTATTTCACTGAGTATATCCGGGGGTCCGTGATGCCCCTGGTCTCGAGAAGCATAGCAAAACTATCATTGATGATTCTACTCTGCTGGTGTAGAGGGAGTCGGAAGCGATAGTACTCAAGTATTCCAACCGCAGAGCATTTGAAGATACAAATGAGACGGGGAAGAAAGCTTGGCTTGTGGAGTGGGTAGATCTCAGCACGGAGAATAGTTCCTACTAGTCATTTCATGGTGCAAGGGACAATATTAACCTCCGGATTCAAGTCGTAGTATAATTTTTTAAATAAACAAAAGAGATAAATATGGCCTTTAATGTAAAGAAGAACAGATATTGTTGATGATGATGATGAGTAGATTGATTGATTGATTAGATTTTTTTATTTTAATAAATATTTAATATGCAAAATTTTGTTTATGTTCATTTTTAGTAAAAATATTGAATTCAAATTTAAAATTAAATAGTAGAGAAATGATAATTAATTAAGAACCCAAGATCTTATTTTTCTCACTGGCTAGAATAATAGGCCCAGATGAGGGTAATCGGGTATGGTATGAATCTCTGGACTTTTTGCAGAGAGGCATATCCAAATAATATGTTGGGTCAAAGTAGTCTCATGTGTGAATTCTAACAATAAACCAATTAATATATATGAACGAGAGCGAAATAATAATATAAAATCCAAAGCTAATAAAATACTAATTATTTTATAAATGACGAATTCTATCACTTATTTACTAATTATATTGCTAAAAATCCATTTTTATAAATTTGCAAATTTTTGTTATAATTAATAATATCACATTTCATTTATATAAGGTTAGGCGTTAGGATTTAGATTAAATTTGAAAAATTTTGTTATCATCTGAATCACAATTTGTCGTTCAAGCTCAAATTTTACTATGATCATAAATATGTTGATAAAATGTTAAATGGTGGAGGAACAGGGAGTAAATCCGCGTGAAGTTGAGGTCAATCTGCATAGCCCGCATTGAGACGGTTCTGTCTGTGTGGTTCTTTCGCCGAAAGGCTCTGGAGTCGACTAAATTGATTGACTGTTAAATCAACACAGAATTCGAAACAATAAATAATAAATTATAATAATTACGATTTAAAAATTAAAGCAGAAACTTTCAAAGACGAAAATTCAGTTCACTCGTCATATATGACGGGTCTTTTTCTAGCATTATTTTTATTTGCTTAAAATTTAAAATGAATGAAAGGTTATTGGAAAAACAAAGTTCGGTGGATTGATTAAACAATTAAGAAAAAAGTTGAAAATTTTGTTTGAAAATTTTTTATAATAAATGTACAAATTGAGTAAAAATGATTTCTGAAATTGATGTTACACGCGAAAATAACAAATTTGAAATACAATAAATCTTTACTAAAAAATGTTTTTAAATTATTTTTATTGTTTAAATTACATTATTATATTTATAAAACATGAATTAAATAATACTTAATTAAATAATAATATTTTTCATTAATATCAACATAAAATCAAGCAAAAATGTTTAAGAATTTCATGACGAAAATATATGACGAATAAGAGATAAATAAAATTTACAGAGATTCGAAATTTCAAGCTAATTTAATTATGCTTTTCCTAATTTGTTTGCATTTATTTTATTATTTTAACTCTTTTCACTTCAATTTTATTATTCATTTGAAAATTCAGTTCCTTTTATTATTCAGTTTACAAATTATACAGAATAAAATTTCGATGAATAAATGTAACAAAAACTTGTAAATTTTAATTTTATAACACTTAAAAGCATTGAGTTAAATTACGATTTTCTGATTAAACATGAAAATTCTAGCAAAATGATAAAATGTATAGAGTAGGAAATAAAATTGCTCAGAAATGAATAAAATTAAACATAATTTTTAAAACCATGCTAAAACGAAATTCATTTAAGTTGTTCGAAATTCCACTGACTGGCACAATGCTCCAAAAAATATAAGGCTGCAGCCCACGCCCGAAACCGAAAAATTCATGTACAGTGCGGTTCATAAGTAAGTTCGCACCCTAACAATTTCAATATATCTCAATAAAACGATGAAAAAGTCTTTATTATTTTAATTGCATTGTTTAAAATGATTAAAATTGATCATAATCTTGTATTTAAATATTTATAGATTAATTTCATATTTGATGTTTTGTTGGTATTTTAGATTAAAATGGTTTATGCTAGAATATCCATCGAAAACAGGATAATCATTGTGTCGCTTAAGAGACAA
>MQRK01233497.1:0-11637 GCA_001938485.1 Girardia tigrina | reverse complement strand
GGTGGTCCGTCCCCCCCAGTCCTATAGCTAAATCCGCCACTGATGAAAGGATTAAAATAAACAACGAATTTAAAAATTAAATATTTTCATTAAAAATTAATTATACGTTGAAATAATAATTGTCATAAATATTTTCGTTAAAAATTTTAAATTAAAAAGTTAAATATTATTTTTATTTGATTAAAATTTTTAATAAATAACAAATTAGTTGAAAAATAGAGATCGGCAGATTGATTATTAAATTAAGAAAATAGTTGAAAATTTCGTTTAAAAATTGTTAATAATAAATGTATAAATTGAGTACAAATGATTTCATAAATTTATGTTGCAAACACCTTTCACAATGTATAATTAACAAAAACTTGTAAAATTAAAGGGTAAATGTAATTTTCTGGAAAATCTAAATGTATGTTTTAAAAATAAAAGGAATTTTACAATAAATAATTGGAATTTTTAATATGAAACATAAATTGTTAAATGTATTTTTTTAAGATTTTAGAATGTAAATTTAAATTACGAATTTTAAAATATTTTTTATATATATTTATTTAAAAGGGTTTGTGTAAAGAAAAACATTTTTCGATAATTTGTTTGAAAAAACAGATTTCGGCATTGAAATAAATACTTATTCACTAAAACAGTAATTCACAAAGATCAAAACTCAAGTTTGAACACAATGGATATATCTATGGGTGTAATAGAAACAATTCAAATATTTTAATTGTGAGAATAATTAATAACTATATATTTATAAATTAAAATACATATAATTATTTATATCAATATCATATTATATCAAAGGATCCTGAATATATAAAAACTTCTGAGATTGTTTAAATCAATCAGGGTAATTAATTTTAGACGCGCATTATTTTGATTGTGTCATAAAAATAAACGTTTATCTATTTTTTTGATTTTTTATATGGAAAATTCTTATATGGTGACCACGCCAAATGTTATAAAAGAATTTGGCATCAACAATATTCGATGGACACAATGATTTGGAGCCGTTCATTACCGACTGCAACAGGTTCTTTCAAGTTTCGCAAATTCAGGAAGGAATTCAATCGTTATTTGTCAAAGCATTCATCAATAAAGATTTAATATCTACTTATGAAGCAGAAGATAAGAAAATCATGAATTTCGCGGATCGGTTACGGAAGGCATTCAAACGTCCAACATCATTAATTCAAGATTTGCAGGAGCTCATGAATTACAGAAAAGGTAACGAAACAGCAATTTCATATGTCAACAAGATTGAGAAGATGGTAGATAAAGTTTTATCACAAATGGAATAAACCGGAGCTAATGACATATTTTTTTAACTCACTGTATAGAAGATGTCAGTGTCAAAACTCAAATTTATCTTCAAGAAGCTAAATCTCAAGATTCAATCAAAGCAGTTATAGAGAAGATGGATATTATTAAAACAGAAATCCAAGCAGTTGATGTGACCAATATCTACAGACGAAAAACAACTACAGACGACTGACAATGACGGGATATACGAGACAACAAACAGGAAACATGGATTATTCAAAGGTGATGTGTTATGGATACAAAAAGTTGGGACATATTCGTCGTACATGTCCGGAAAATTCGAAAAGTTGTTTCGGATGTAGAGGGTCTGGACACGTTAGAAGAGAGTGTCCATATTTAAAATGTTCAGTGTGTGCAGCTCAAGATCACCTCGGATATCAATGCTTCAAGATAGACGAAAAATTACAACCCAGTCACCAAAACAAGATCCAGTATAACCGTTGAGAAAATCAATATCGACATCCAATGGCCGGAGTTGATGAAACTGATGAAACACGATGGATGGGATATGATGCAGAGTAGGCGTCAAACTTCGAGGCTTCGTCAGGTCAGGAGATGATTGGGGCCTTACATCAAAAGGTAATAATATTCAGGATCCTTATATTTGTAATATATATAATTGTAAATGTAGTAACAATAATTTTAATTATCATATTTATAATAATAGTAACCTAGGAACCTGCATTTTCAACAGAAGTGGCTGTATCGGTGGAAGTGGCTAGCGTATTCAGCTTCTGAGGATGTTGCATTTTGTAAGTTCTGTGTACTTTTCAATCTAGGTGTCGGGGGATCTGGAAGTCAACCTTTCGGACAGTTGTGCACAATGAAGTTTGATAACTGGAAAGATGCGTGTGAGCGCTTCTCTGCACACGAGAAGTGTCTGTATCATATACGCTGTGAGGAAGTTGCCTTAAGCGCTAGTAGAGAAGTGTCTGGTATGCAGCTTCCGGTCATTCTCCAGATTGACTATGAGGCAAGTTGTCAGATCGAAGAAAACAGAAAAAGTTTAGTGCTAATCATCGAAACAGTTCTGTTGTGTCGAAGGTAAGACTTGGCGCTAAGGGAGCATCGATATTCTGGTCGCATTGCACTAGAAAGTGAACTAGAGGACAACGACGGGAATTTTCGAGCTCTACTCGGTTTCCGCGCTAAAACAGATGACGTGTTGATGTATAATTTTAGTAAGTTTAAGTTTTACAATTTAGGTATAATAAATTATAACTTAAAATGTTTTTTTACGAAAATTAAATCTCAATCTGTTTTTTTATTTAATCATAACTTTGTAACTTCTATTATAAATTAATTTTCTTAAACTGTTGTTTACATTTATTCATTTTTACCGAAATTAAATTATTGTGAAAATTATTTTTTTACTTATAGAAAACTTTAATAATTCATTCTTATTAAAGAATTAATTTAAATTAGTAAAACATTATTTTAACTTATCTTAACTACAAGGGTGGATCAAGGGGGGGGGGGTAAAGTGGGTATTAACCCCCTCCCTGTATCCATCCTAGTCTCTAAACCTACCTGAGTTAAATGCAATGAAACAAGAGGCTCAAGCTCAGCAGAATCCATTTGATCATTTGTCTGACGGGGATTTTGATGATTTATAAACATTTTTTATGTCGAAATTTTTTGTTTTGTGTTTTTTTGCATTCAAATTACCCCCCTACCCTGGAATCTCAAATTTAAACATAAAACATTGTAGCTGGAGTAAGGGTTTTGGCAAATCAAACTCAAATTTTATCGGTTCCAAACGCTTCGTTGTTTAATTATTAACTTTCTCAAGAGTTCAATAATCTAATGAGCTTCAATTTCATATTCTACAGAACTAATTTTGTTTAGAGACTTTATAAGAAAATACACAAATATTTCATACCAAACGTTTACTCTTTCTTAAGTAAAAGCTCACAACATTCTGTTTGTTGGTCAATTATCTCAAAAATATTTTATCATAGAACAATAACATTTGGCATGCAGCTTAAGGATATGATAAGGCCGTTATAAAAGGTTTTGGTAGAAATAAACAGGGTAGAAAAAACGTTATCGCCAAAATTGCAGTGTTTTGAAATGAAACTTACAATTTATTTAATTTTTAGAAAGTACTTTAGAAAGAAATATTCTATTTTATATATGGTGATCTAAAAGTATGAGGACAGCTATATACTTCGAAAACTAAAGTTCATCGAAAAAAACTTTTATACAAAAGTTTTAAGAAATTAAATGTTATTTTACACCAAGGTATATTTCCTTATACACAGTGTACCAAAAAAATAACATTTTTTTTAATTGAAATATCCTACATATTTTTGCATCTTTCAAAAATAGACTTAAATCTGAGAACTTTTTCTTCTATAGACCATTTGTCTATATTAAATTGTTGTCGAACTACAAACAGTTGAATATCATAAAGTGTATCATAAATAAATGAAGTAATGTAAAAATTTTGATTATCTACTGAGTAGAACGTTAATGATCGAGCAAACTTATTTTATTTTCCTGTCTTAGTTTTTTAGGGTTATTTAACTATAAAACTAAAACTCAAGGCAAGGTAAATACCATGTAAAGGACTTAACTCAATTTTTAAAGTTTATTGTACGGATATTACATTGCGATAAAAGAACACTAATTGTTTTGTGTACCAGTTGTTGGGTATTTGTGTTGAATAATTACAAATAAGATATTACCTGAAGGTAAGTATTTATATTTCTTTAAAATAGGCATTTTTCTGATTTTTTTGAAAATCATAATTAATCTTTAGAATTTGTGATCATCCACCAAGTCAAACTATTTACAAATTATTTAATTTTGCAAATTAATGCAGTTTAAATTTTTGAATTTGTCTAAGAATATTAATTTAGTTTTTTTATTAATATATCTGTATATTAGAGTAAATTGTTTAAAGGTGTGTGAGTGTAGATATGTCGACGTTTTGCAAATTCTTTAATAAAAATCAATGTTTTACTCTTCGGAAACTAACAAACTACAGGCATCACTTACAGAAAAAGTCAGTTTTTAGGAGCAACCTAGATGTCGAACTCAGACGACTATTGAAACAAATAAGTGGTACAGTCCAGAACTCCTCCACTGAATACCTTCATGCATATAAGGCTCTTGGAGGACTTGGACTTGTGTCAGTGAGAGACGAATATGCAATGCAATCGATAGTGAAATTTTTGAAAAATTTTGAAATCTTACTTGTTCGAACTCGATATCACAGGAATTAACACAAATTAATTTAGCAAAAACTCTAGATAAGTACAACAAAACAGATAGAGACTGGACAGTCTTTGATTTTCTAGACTGGTTAAATCAAGGCGACAGAGAGAACGAATACAAATAATGTTGGACAAAGATTCGTAACTCAATTAAATACCTCGATTCTATTGGGATGCGATTAGGATTCACCACGAAGGAACTTGAAATCTGTTTAAAGATCAACACCAATATGGAGTCGGTGTTGATTTCTAAAACTCCCATACACTCAATCTCCTCCAATCCCACCGTTTGTATGTAAAACTAAAATTCATAAAGTGGAGCAAAAAACGGTGGCTGGAATCTCTGCAGTTGCAATTACAGACAACATAGGTACTGTTCATGTAATGTATAGTGAAAACATTATAAACGAAGAATGGCAATTCCTTCATTGTACCAGAACAAACAATCTCCTAACTAATTACAAACCGAGAAAACCATGCAATGAAACACTCTGTTGAGCGTGTGGCAAAGATACAGACACAGATACATGTCTTGTGTCTCTGTAAAAGAAACAGTCCGGTGATTATTGACAGACATAATGCGGGGATGCAGATTGTCGAGGAAACAATATCATCGGAAAAATCAATCTTACAAATAATTAAAGACCGTGAGTGCGCATCGTCTGACTCGAAAAGCATAGTTGACTTAAAAATATTTTAATAAAGGTACAAAAGAACACAGACAGATCGATGTCAAAACAGGGTACAATACGCTTAAAATTCTTTAGAAAGCAAGAAAAGACAATTAGGTTAAATATAAAAAGCTGAAAGAGGAGACCAAAAAGCGCCACAAAGGATAGAAAGTTCAACTGGGAACCATTGTGATAAGTTGTTTGGGTTCCTAGCTGAGTGAAAAAGAAATAATACTCAAAACATTAAAGTTTTCAGAGACGACAACAAAAAATCTGAGACGCATGTGAATTATCTCCAATTTCAAGTATTGTACTCTGATATGGAGCAAAAACTTCAAATACAGTGACTTTTGCTCCTACAACGGTTCCGGCAGATGCGCCAGAAGTTGGATAGAGAGAAGATGTGAGTAACGCCCTCCAATGAACGACTCTAGCTCGGAGAGGCCACCTATTATCAGAGGATAACGATAAGTATTCCGAACAGGAATGTGATTTTTTACATGTATTTTGATAATAAAATACTTTACTGCGACTCCTTTAATTTTAGTATTTTATTTATAAAAAATTACCCCCCACACTTGTCCCCTAGATCCACCCTTGCTTAACTATAAAAAAGATTTTCAATTTAAAATTTTCTAAAATTTAAAGTTTACCAAAAACCCCTAACATGAATCAGAAATTATCTACATTTTTATCATATGGGTAGATTAGTTATTGATTATATACTGACTGTATTTACCCCATAATTTTATGTAATTACTTTATAATCATTTTTAAAATGCTTATTTTACATACTGATGCGATCACGCCTATGACTCACCTTTAATACCTTCACCCTATTATCATCCAAAACATACAACTGTACCAAATGTCTGGTCAACCAGATTAAAAGGGAATTTCAAGATTATGCTTTTGAAGAACAAAATATTAGGTGAGCTAATTAAAGGATTTAAAAAATTTGCAATTTTCTCGGCTCGACGACTCTGGCTACCAAACCAGTAATCTGTAAACAATAAGTATTAATTCCCAAATTTTCAGGACTATTACAAAGCGGAAGAGAAAACTTTTTTATTTCTTAAAAAACGAATTGATAAAACTTATTTATATTTCTGAAGGAAAACAAAATTTTCGTTCTTATTTTCTCTACTACTTATTAACAAAATACAAAATTAAGAGTAACGAATAAAGTAAAATGAGATTTGTTTTTTTCTTAAAAACAAAAAAAAACAAAAATCGTTAAATTGTGCTTTCTGTAAGAAATGTCTGTGAATGTTGAGTATTTATTTCCAAATTAAATTAAGGATCCGAAAATTGACGGTTATCGAAACAATCGAGCGAGCTGTAGGATGAGCGCGCGTGATTCAATTATGGGAGATCTATCTTCCCCGGGCCAGCTTGCCGAGGCAACGAAGAATGGATTTGCTTATCAGGATGTTCGTCTGCACGCGAAATTATTTTACAGGACTAAAACTTGTTTTTTTTTCTTTAACAAAAAGACAATAGTTTGCATATATCACTGTATTTTAATCGATAAATATTTCTTTAATAAAATTTTTTTTGACACATTATCATTATTTAAATCATAAAATAAAGTTAAATTAAAAAATAACAACAAATAAATACGATTTATTCATATTGAGAAAATAATTTTTTGTTGAAACAAATTCTTTAGAAAATAAAATATTATTAATAATAATAATTATGAAGAGTTTATTAATTTTAATTTTTCTGATTGAGATTTAAATAATTTTATTTAAAAAAGATTTTAAATTAAATATTATAAATATTTTGAATTAAATCCATTTTCAAAAATATCGAAAATTAGAAATTAAAAATATATTAAAATATATGCATTAAATAAATATGTTTTAAATTAAATATATAAAAAAATAATATAATTTGTGAAAGAATGCTAGTTCAAATTAATAAAATTTTAAAGTAAAAAAATTAATAATTTCAAGTAATGATCGGAGTAATTATTTCTTGTTTTAAAATTTTTAGAACATTTTCGGATAAATAAACTTTATTTTATTTAGGATTATTTAAATAAAATATTGTGGTAAAGTCAATTCTCTCTGTGTTCGGTAATATCGAACTCTAATTATGTCATGTCTCATGACATCACTTGAGTTCAAATTCCGTTGATTTTATATGTCATGACGTCACCGGAATATGAATTACATGAACTGACCCCATGGCATATTGCCAATATTGCCTTAGTATAAAAGGGGACAACTATATAATTTGGTCGGTTAATTCTAGACCCCAAATATTAGATACCGAATTTGCTGTCCAACACAGCGCCAGTAATCACCGAAGTGGCGAACAGTGATCCTGACGAAAAACGAGCCAATCCAAGAATCAGACTCAAGTCCTGCTATGCAGGCATCTAATAACTCTTCTTTTGTAATAAATTTTTGTACATGTTATTAATCGTTTCGCGTTCTTTATAATGATGTCAGAAGCGGCTTTTGAAGAATCATCAAATTCCGCCCTCCCTCAGTCACGAACTTTCTACATCGACGACGACGGTACACCACTATCCTGGTTCAATATCTTCCAATTCAACTTCAACCAAAAGCACAATTCTACGATCAAAGCAAAATATGTCCTCAGTAACCTCCCTGTCGAACTTCTGCAGAAACTTGGATGCAATTAAATGCTTCAATTCTACCAAACCCTATGAAGACTTAAAAAAGTTGATCTTTGACTACTACAATCCATAATCATTCGAAGTAATAAAAAATATTTCCGAATTCAAACCCTAGAAAATCTCTCAGCTTCCAAATTCATATCTAAAACTATTTCTGAATTGGAATCCCTTCAACCCGGTATCGCCCAAAGCTTGTCAAACAAATTCTATTATCTGCTCAAGCCCGTTTAGGTGACCTCTCCTTAGGCTTGTTTATGCTCAATGCCAAATTCAGCACAGATTCCATCCTTCAAAACAAAAACAATGATTTTCTAATTGACTCCTGTTCGTATCTTTGAATCATTCCTCCAAATCTGGCTCCAGCATTCTCTCCTCAGATTACTCTCCATGTCGCCAACGGTTCTCCAATCCAGACTTATGGAACCATTCCACTCCAATTTAAACCGGTCGGATTCAAACAAACTTTTCAATGGACATTCACCGTCGCAGACACAGTTCATCCACTTCTCGGAGTCGATTTTTTAAGCAGTTACCGTTTGTTGGTTGACAATCGCTCACACAAAACCATCCAAGTCCCTTCATTTTCAAAAATATCAATCCCGATGAGTCCTCTATCCTCAATTGTCTCAAATTGCTTACGGACAGCCGATATACAATCCTTTATCAAAAGTTCTACTTCAAACTGTTTGTCTCGCAATCCAACTTTTTATCCAGTCCATCCAGTAGTCCACGGAATCATCAAGAAACCCTGCCATCCAATCAGACACAAACTACGTGAACTTCCAGTGAAACTCAGATCAATGGTCCAAGAAGAATTCCGTCAGTTAGAAAAAGATGGAATAATCCGCCATTTTTTCTCACCATGGGCCTCAGCTCTTCATGTCGTTGAAAAACCGGATAAATCATGCCACCCGTGTGGAGATTATCGAACATTAAATGCATTAACAATACACGATTTCTGTCCTATGCCGTTAATCACTGATATTGTCCATCGTCTCACAGGCTCTACAATCTTCTCAAAATCGATTTAAAAAAAGCCTTTCATCAAATCCCTGTCGCTGAAGAAGATATCAAAAAGACCGCTATAATCACATCATTTGGATTATTTGAATTCTTACGCATGCCTATCGGTCTTAAGAACTCCGCTCAATCATTCCAACGCTATATTGACACTGTTACTTCTGGCCTCGAAGATGTTTTCGTTTACATAGATGACATTTTAATAGCGTCAAATAATCAAGATCATCATTTTAAAACTTTATGTAAGCTCCTAAATCAGAATAATCTACAAATTAATTCAGAAAAATGTATCTTTTTTCAGACTTCAGTAAACTTTCATGGATTTAATATCAATTCTCATGGTATCTCGCCAATCCCTGATTGGATAGAAGCAATATCGAAACTCAGACTACCAGCCAATGTCTCACAACTCCGCAGTTTCCTTAGCATGGTGAAATTCTATCATCGGTTCCTACCTCATGCTTCTGAAATTCTTGCTCCATTAGTTTCTATGTCCTCGGGTCTCAAAACCCTCAATCTAACTGGAATTAAGATTTAACATCCAGATTATACACTATTCAGAAAAAAATCCTTAAATGTCCGCTTCTGATGTACTATGACCATTAAATCTGGTCTGGGACGCGTCTGATATTGCAATTGGTTAGCGCTGCACCAAATAAGAGAACAAATACTTGAACCTATCGAATTCTTTTCTCGAAAACTCTCAGACACTGAAACCCAATATTCAGCATTTGATCGAGAACTTTTGGCCACGCACGATGCAGTTTCCCATTTTTTTCACTTTCTTTCCGGTCGCCAATTCAAGATACTAACTGATCACAAACCCCAGTTACATTTATTGCAAATGAAAAATCCTTCACTTTGATAGCATCGTCAAATCTTATACCTCTCTCAGTTCGATTTTTCATTTTCTCACCTACCAGGTAAGCAAAATATTGTTGCTGATTTCTTTTCTAGGAACCCAGTTTCAGCAATATAGCTCCTTCCTGATTCTACACTGGAATTATTCCAGTCCGAAAAATTAACCAAGGAAGAAATATCCAATTTCCTGCATCATCACACCGACAGTGATGGTCTAACTTACGACTCCTGAGATCCTACAGTTCAAGAATCATTCTTCCTTCCTGCCTGTACAGACGCATCTTCGAAACATTCCACCAACTACAACACCCAGATCGAAGGGCAGTCAACGAACTCATTCACACCCGTTTCCTTTGGCCAAATATGAGTCGAGACATCAAGATATGGTGCCAAGAATGTACTGAATTCCAGAAACAGAAAATTACACGACATACTAAACCACCAATTGTCAGTTTCCCAACAGGTAATCGTTTCAAAATCGTTCATATAGATATTGTCTGTCCCCTTCCACCTTCAAACGGATGTTCATACATTTTAACCATGATCAATAGGAAAACTAGATGACCCGAAGTAGTTCCAATATCTTCTATATACGCTGAAAATGTTGCCAAACACTATTAATTCTTGGATCGCTCGATATAGTGTACCTTGTAAAGTAATCACTGATCAAGGGAGACAATTCGAAAGCGATTTATTCCAAGCTCTGGCAAAATGCCTTGGTTTTAAGCATATTCACACTACCTCGTATCATCTACAATCCAGAGGTTTAGTTGAACGTTTCCACTGGACTTTGAAGACGTCTCTGCGTTGTCTGGGTATCTCCTCTAACTGGCATAACTACTTCCCTCTCGTTTTATTAGGTTGGCGAAATACTTTTCATTCTTCTACAGGTACTTTTCCCAGTGTCATGTTATTTGGAACCGGAACAGCTTTCCCAGATGAACTCTAGAGACAATATTATCACTGATCTCGAGTCTCTGCAAGCTACCCGAAAAAATTTCCTTTCCTCGGATACAAACCCGTCTTTCGGTAAATCAGTCCAGAAATCAGCTCTTATACCCAATTCACTCTCCTCGGCAAAATTTGTTTGACTCCGTGAAAAAGATATTCACATATGAGACCCCAGTATACTGGACCCTTCCCAGTAATATATATTAAAGGTAACATTGCAAATATTAAAATTCTGGACACCGAGCAAACTATCAATCTCGAGCGTCTGAAGCCTGCATTCGGTTTTGTCCCAGACGAGAACAACCCCGAACTCCGTTCTTCTACAAGGGGGCTATGTGGTGACGTCAATTCTCACCGTGTTCGGTAATGTCGAACTCCAATTATTTCATGTCTCATGACATCACTTAAGTTCAAATTCCGGTGATTTCATGTCATGACGTCACCGGAATATAAATTACATGAACTGACCCTAGGGCATATTGCACAATATTGCCTCAGTATAAAAGGGGAAAACTATATAATTTTGGTCGGTTAATTCTATACCCCAATCATCTGTAATTTAATGGATTCAATGTTGCCAGAACACTTGCAGAAGTCCTTGGAAGAAGCCGGGTTGTTTTACATTCCTTTTTTTGCTACTGGTTTTACTTGTTCTCCTAGGTCTCCAGCTGCTCCTGCCGGATCGCATCCTGCCCTCCCGAAGCCCAATGCCATCCTGCGACCAGGTCTCCAGAGAACCAACTAGAACCAGACAGAAGCAAAGAAGATCCAAACTTACCTGGTGCCAGAGAACCAGGGTGTGAAGCAAGCTTACCTGGTGCCTCAGGGATCACCTGTGCGCGCCAGGCGGGCATACTTCTACGTAGTATCCCTGAGAAACTAGAATGGGTTCGATTCCGTCTCTAGGCTAAAGTGCCCGAAAGCAAGCCTTTCATTGCGG
>MQRK01233489.1:16679-33180 GCA_001938485.1 Girardia tigrina | reverse complement strand
AAATTCTTAAATTGATTTTCCATTTCTTAAACGGATGTACAAAATTCTTAAATTGATTTACAAAAATCTTAAATGTGATGATGTCATTCTGAAATGTGCTGACAAACCCTGTAATAAATGTTTAAAAACTTATATTGATGTTGTTAATACTAACATTAATGTTCAAACGGCACTGTCAAACAATTTGTTAAGAGTTTTTAATTAATTATTCTTAATAAATTACATAATTATACATTTCAAATATGTAAGCAGTAAACATTTAATAATCAAAAATCTGAAGAAAAGGGTCATAAAATATATTTTAAAATGATCAACGTATTGTTTTATAGAAATTAGATCATTTTTAAGGGGTTCAAATTTAAGTCTAATCCATTATATTTTCTCTTTAGTCTTCGCGATCCGAGAATTGTATTGTAATTTCAATCAATCAAAATTATAACAAAATAACCTTGTACAAATCAAAACCCTCTAACATATTTATTTCTAATGAAGACCGTGAAAAATATAAATGATAAAATAATGCTTCTTCGTTTATATAAGTATTTATTGTTTTAATTAAATATGAGGGGTCCCATGGAAGGAATGCAAGTATTAAATGAGGATTTGCAGATAATCTCTAATTGTTTTATTATTTTGCCCAAATACATAATTCTTTTTCTCAAATAATTATGTTTTTATTCAAACAAAAAAATGTATTTTGAGAAAATAATGATTTAAAACAAATTGCTCAATTATTTCTAATTGAAATTAAGCAAACATTAATTAATTAAATTGTAATTGTAAATAAAAAATTCTCAAATAAAAAAAATTTCAGTATTACTTTTATCATTTAACTAGATTGAAGATAAAATAATATGTATTTTATATATTTTACTTTACTGAGAGAAGTTTATTTGCCGTTGTCTTTGGTTATTGATCTGTTTCTCTTCTCCGGAAAAGTCTTCGTAAAACTTGATTTTATCCGTATGAAATTGTATCACTCGGCGGTACGAACTCGAATGATTGATGATAGTTCTTATATAAAACAGCGGTAAATCCCCTTTAATATTCTATTTAAAAGTATAACAATGATTTTTATAATATTTCATTTTAGAAAATTAACATTTTCCAATGATTCTTAAATGTGACTTAAAAAATAAAGTATATTAAATTTTTATATTGTCTGTTAAGAGTATTGAGACAATTATTATTAGGACTGTGGGGATTCGAATGGTGATACAAAATTACAATTATCAAAAAAATTTTAATTTAGTGAATTTACGATCGTCGTTTTAATAATGTAAACTAATCACAAATTTCTGTAAATGTTTCTCGTACGTTTTGTTTTTAAATAACTAAAATTTTTCTATCCATGAATTCGAGTGATATCGACGTTTACAGAGACGGGGATGCGGTCCGGGAAGCCATATCGAGCCCGGAGAGTGACTGTTATTTAGCGGTACTTCGACCGGCACCGATCGGGTCCAATCAAATTATGGTCGGCACTAGACCGGCCGATCCGTCCCGCCGAGTGACGATTTCCCGCACATTGAAGATGTGCTGGTTTCCACAGCTCAATCCAGTGACCAGCACCTCAACGACATTTATTAATATCACATTTAGAGTCATCACAACTCTCGGAAGATCGTTCACAGTTTGACATCACTCTAACTTGTTTTATTTCTATCTTTATTAAAAATGATTATTCGAACAATTCTTCTAATTTTTTTGTCAAATATTTATCGTTTTAACATATCCTATTCATAAGTGAAATTTATGCATTAATGGCGGTACCATTTTCATATTTTAATCAGAAAGTGTTAGTGGGTGTCCCGCCGATTTACATGTGCATATAGGTTAGTTCAATTTTCCGTATCCTTTTTTTTATAGGGGATACTCGGCTTTCTCCGTGACACGGCTAAATTCGTGATAGCTTAAGTAAAACTAATGCAAAATGTAACATCAGTTCTTTAGACCATTTTTTGTTGCTTTATCTATTACAGTAAATTGTTCTACTAACAAAAAGAAACGCTGCTGTAAGTTTTTAATAATAACATAGTAAACACACAAAATAGTGTATAATTTTTATTCATAATTTTGTTAATTCTTATTAAATCGAAAAGGCCGTGCCTTGTTGCTAATAACATATTTCTGTTATTGTAAAAATGTTTTGTTTTTTTATTATTTTGAAGTACAAAAGACAAAAAAGAGTTCCTGAATTTGTGTTTTTGAATTTTTTTCCTAATATTTGCTAATAATTTGTGGGTAATTCTAAGATTTTTTTTCAAAATTTTGTAGAGCAGAATTTTTATAAAATTTTACACTAAAAGGTAAGTGATTTAAGGAAAATTTTGACTTTAATTCTTTTGGAGCAATTTGTAATAACATAATAAATAATTTTTAGATTTTAGATATCCATTGCATACAAGAATAAGGCCTATACTGAAAATGATATAAAAAACGCTATTAACAATGTTATCACGAACAACTGGTCTGTCTATAAAGCAGCAAAGGCTTTTAAGATACCATGGAGCACCTTGAAGGACTCTATTGTACTTTTAATAATATAAAAAAATTATCACGGAGTTAGCCTTTCTGAAAATATATTATCACGGAATTAGACTTTCTTTATCACGAAGTTAGCCGTAGTATCACGAAGTTAGACATACAGAACCTAGTTTGCTTCTAGGTCTATAACTTGGAAACATAAAAGAAATTTGCAAATTTGACATTAGATATTTATGGACGAATCTTGTACATATGCTCTTATATAATATTCTAATATCTATGTTTTAATTTTCTGTATAAAAAATCAAAATTATCTCTTAATATCACGAAATTAGCCGAGTCTCCCCTACATATAACCGCTGCAATGTCATTGTTTCTCAAATTGAATTGCTAAATAAGACTTCATTTAAGTATTGCTGATGTATAACATTTCCTGTTGATACAATTTTCATATTTATAATTATTGCTAGTTATATAAAAATGGTAAAGTTATATATATATATATATATATATATATATATATATATATATACTTGCATGCTTTTCTAATCAATAGTTTTTTTTTACAAGTATCACAAAATAGTTTTTTTATTGTTCAAAATTCTTTTTTTTTGCATTTGATAAATTAATTATAAATAAGTATATGATATTTCTATTATATAGCGAATTATTTTTATAAATATTTAAAGAAATTGATTTTATGGAATTATTACAACTTACAATGCATAAATTATTTATTATTAAAATGCAAAAGTTATTTTAATTGTTTTACAACAGATTCTCAAAGGTCAAACTCGAGTTAATTTTTAACTAATATCTTTATTGTTGAACCGAAAACTCAGGGGTAAAAAACAAAACGTTAATGAATAAATATTTCTTAAATAATAAGATTCTGCTCTAATTTCATGGGTCGTTTCAATAAATAAATATATTTTTAGTATAATCTTTTTATGTACAAGTATGCTTCATGTTATCAATGATGTTCTGCTTTCAAATTATTTTATTTCCATTTTGTTCTTTTATAAAATACAATTGAAAAATAATAATAAATAAATGAAAATAATAATAAATAAATGTATTAAATCTCCTATTACAAACAATTTATACTTAGACAATTAATTAAACGTCAAAATTGGAGATTTCCTTTTCATTTCAGTTGAATTTAAAAAATCGATATTTTTATTTATTTTTTTTTTTATTATTATTTTTATTAATTTTAATGTAAAACTTAAATATTTTTTTCGCTAAAATACTTTTTATATTTATTCATAAAAACGGTATTATTTATTTATTTATTTATTACATAAACTGAAGAAAGTCACTGCGAAGGATTTTTCAACGGAAGTCAGAGCGGTGTTAGACATTCAGAAGTTCCTGAAAGAAGCCACAATTATTCTCGACATGGAAGAATTTCAACCGGTGAAAATCATTGAAAAAATCTTGTTAAGGATAATTTCGGAACATGAGATTGACATTGGACAAACCCACGTTAAAGAAATGATCGCCGAGGCTCGAGAGGCATTGTTTACCCAAATAGACATATCAAATTATTCATGTAAGTATCTATCAAATGTCTTAACATACCGACATAATTTATACTTTAACAAATATAATTCAAAATTTAAAAACGCTATTTTAAAATCAAATTTGTTATTAATGCTGTATATTTCGACGGAATATCCGTCATGCCATTCTGATTCTAGCTGTTAAGCGTATTTTAATGTCACTTTCAGAATTTTCCATTTCAAATGAAATCACAATGTTTTAAAGCAGTGGTGGCCAAACTGGGTGTCGCGACACCCTAGGGTGATTTTTAAAAAGATTTTTACGCGTAAGTAATTGTTTTATCATACTACTAACGCCTTGTTACAATTCACCAAAAATTTAATGCAAAGACATATTGGTGTCGCGAAATTTTTCCTTTTACAAAAAGGTGTCGCGGCGCAAAAAAGGTTGGCCACCACTGTTTTAAAGTCTTCTAAATTACCTCTTGGATACATAACACTGGTTTGTCTGTTCGTCTGTGTAAATTTACTGAGGAACAGTCACGGAATCTGTGACCTTCTTTACCGCAAACCAAAGCGGCAACCGTTCAATGGACAATCTTTCTGGGATGTCCTGCATCTCTACAGCACAAATATTGTCCTGGTTTGAGGAGTTAAAATTCAATTAGCCGTTATAAATTATAATCAAAGCGATAAGAATAACCTGCATACGCAACAATCTTATTTCCAGATTTTGAAGTAAAGAATTGAAGATTCATGCTGAAAAAAGTATGAGAGAAAAGATTTTAAGAAATTTATAACATTTTAAGGTATATTTTAAAGATATATTACCGTAGATGGAAAATTTTATTATAAATATTATATTTTAATAAAGTATTATTCGGTAATAATGGCAAAAAATATCTTAATTAAAAATTTTTCGAAAATTGAATTTATTTAATTATTTAATATCAATATTGTAAATTTTTAATATTTTTTTCTGAAAAAATCCGCAATAAAGTCGCCCGCGGTAAAGTCGCTGCGGTAAAGTCGCCTCACATTCAATCACATTAAATAAGACAACTCTTTAAAAGTTTTTTTTGCTGAAAAAAACCATTTTGATGGAAATGTTTAATTATTTAGCAAATAAATTTTTGTGAAAAATAAAACGATAATTTTTTGTGATTTACTTTGAAATATTTCAACTTTTGACCTGTTTGAATATTTCTTTTTATTTTTCGTAGGCCTCTTTCCCCATTCGCAGCACACGCTTGATCATAGAACTTGTCAGGAGTTGAGTCGGTTGTATCATCGTGTAAGCCAACTCGTCTACCCTCAACTGATAACGGGCCCCGCCTTTAGGAATTTTCCATAATCCCGCTAAAAATAGCATGCCTTTTACGGAGGTGGATTGCGATCCCTTGTCCTCCATACTATGTTGGTCAGTACTCTAACAACACAAGCTTCGGACACTTTAGAATAGAGAAGATGACTTTAGTTTCCCAGGCGCACCACGTGGAGGTATGTCTGAAAGGCTTAACATAGGTTACCAATATAACAGGTCCTCTATTTTTCGTACCTCTTCTTACACTCAGAAGGGCCCATAAAGATATTTAATTTATTGATCACCAAGTAATTTATGGAAGAAAATCAAATAAATTAATGAATTAAATTATTTAAAATGTTGAAACATTCTAAAACTAGATCAAAGATTGACGAGAACAATAAAAGGGGTTCTTTTGAATCAAGTGGACGGAACCGCCATTAATCAACCTTGGATTTGTGCAATGTTAGACTTTCTATAATTTATATATTTCAGCTAAACTCAATTTGTTTAGGTGCTCCTTTTCGGCAATAAACAAAAGATTTCTTTCAATAACTCGCTTGAAGTATCCTGTAAATTTTGGTAGGAACGGAGTCCGAGTTAATTTTGTCATTTTGGTTTTAACTCCTAAAAAAGAGGTTAGATATAATTTAATCTAATGAACTTTAATATACAGATATAAATATATGTATTCGTTAACATTCATTTGCTATTAATAAGCATTACATATAAGCATTAAAATAGTTATTCCATAGGGGATTCCAAAAGAAATTTCGTTTTTATATATTTGTATTCCAAAAGGTTAAAAATCAATGTCATATGTATTGGGTTGTTCGGAAAGTCATTAAGGTAAAAGACAAATTTTTATGACGAATAAATATTTTATTGAAATACATATGACCAATACCTTCTTCCATCTTCCTGGCAGTGACATTATTCCACGTTCATAAAATATTTGTTCTATGCTGCTAAAAAACTTTTCCAGGTGATTTTGAACATCTTCATTTGATCCAAAATTGTTACCATCTTAATGATTTTGTAGAGACCGGAACAAATGATAATCAGAAGGTGCGAGGTCTGGAGAATATGGTGGGTGAGGCATGATGTTCCATCCAAGCTGTAAAAGCTTTTGTCGAGTTACCAAACTTGTATGAGGTCTGGCATTATCTTGGTGAAACACTACACCTTTTCTACTGATCAATTCTGGCCTTTTGTGTTTAAGGGATTCATTTAATTTGTCCAGCTGATGACTGTAGACGTCCGAATAGATCGTAGTTTTGTCCGGAAGAAGCTCATAAAATACGATTCCTTTGAAATTCCACCAAACAGATAGCATCACTTTTTTATGAATGTCAGCTTTCGAAGTGCTTTGAGCAATTTGATCTTTTTTACTCCAAGATCTCTTGCGTTTTACATTATTGTAGACTACCCATTTCTCATATCCAGTGACGATGCGCTTCAAATATCGATCATTTTCTTGATGATTGACAAGCATATCGCAGATGTCTAAACGACAGCATAAATTTCGTTCGGTAAGATTATGAGGAATCCATGTATCGAGTTTTGATGTAAAACCTAGGCGCTTCAAATGATCATAGACGATCGAATTAGATAAATGTAATGTCTGGGCAATTTCGCGAGTTGTTTTTCGCCAGTTTGAATCAATTAATGCCTTTATTGTGTCTTCGTCGGCCTCAATGGGCCTTCTGGAACGTGAAGAATCTTCAACATTAAAATTTCCATTTCTAAATTTTTTAAACCAGTTTTTGCATTGGCGTTCTGTCAACACATCTCCATACACTTCGCATAATTTTCTTCTTGCTTGTACAGCATTTTTACCTTTTCGGAAGTAAAAAAGTAATACATGCCGTAAATGCTGATTCTTGCTTTCCATCTTTGATAGGTCAAAAATCAAATATAAATGTTTTTAATTATTCCAAAATTTTCCAAATCTAACCTTGATTACCAACTGCTAAAATAAATAATATAATCAATGATTATTAATGATTATTAATATAAAAAATAAATTTATTAATATTAAAAAAAAACGAAATGACTTTCCGAACAACCCAATATGTCAAGTTTTATTTTTAACAAATTCAATCACATAAAATTGAGCAAAACAAGAAATGTGGAATGAATTGGGATAATTATTAACAAATATTATTATTATTAACAATTATTAACCACTTTCAATTACTCTGTCGACAGGGGCTACAAAGTCAATAAACAGCTTTTTGCTTAGATACCCGAAAACCGAATAAAAATTGACTTGGTGATGACAAAAAAATGTCTTGAAAAGCACTGTCTTCAAATATTTAAATACATCCATAATTTTTTTAAATTGATTTTTTATATATTTACTTCGGTTTCTTTCATAGAAGAACACTTAACATAAATTGTCCTTTGAAACTATATTTCTTAATAAACAAATAGTTAAAAAAAGGAAATAAAAACATTATAGAAAGAATAATGGGCTTCCTTTCCTCTTGAATGTTTTATAGCTACTTTCAAATAAAAACTCATAAACCTTTGAACAAAAACAACCTTTCAGTAAAAAGGGAAAATTTTTATTTTAATATTTTTTAATGATTTACTTTTTTCTTACAAATAAGTTAAAGGAAAATCAATTTTCTGCAATTCCAACAAAACATTTTTTCATTAAAAACATACTCAAAGTGTTATTTGCCGTACAAAAATGTCTTCAGGTAATTAGAAACGTTAATTCAGTCTGAGACGAAAGACATGTTTTCCCTTGGAACAATTCAGAAACAAATTACATTTTGTGTTTTCTATTTGAAAACTTATTATTTCTTAAAATGGACAAAAACCATTTTTATTATTTATTTCATTGAATTATATATATTATATTTATTTATTTAGTTTTATTAAAATTGAAGAGATTTTTATAAAAAAATATTAAAATTCCTTTGACAATTATCCTTGATTATAATCAGTGATAATTTTAACAAAAATAATTATTTTAATCATTATTTATTTTATTTAAACTTTTAAAATCGTTTTGTTGGGTCGATTCTCATGACCAACCCGATTTTACTACACTAAAAATTTTAGCCTGGTGTTTCTCATTCCGTAATACTAATTATAAAAAATTTGTCTATTAATGTCCATTTCCTTATGTCTCAATGATAAATTCAATCTACAAATAAATACCTTCACTTGATTAGGCGATTTAGGCGGTTATAATCATGATTTAGATCCAGTCCGTAAGTTAGATTTATGTTCATATCTCTCTTGAATCTTATCAACCTTATTTCCTTCAAGTTCAAATCAAATTCTTCTCTTTCTTCCTTAGTTCTTCTGAATGATGTTAACATTCCGTCTCCATAATTCATATGTAAACATATATTGAAATATGTTGATGAAAATGTGATTAATCATAATCAATGTCTTCTTACTATCTTTTTTGAATTTTGAAGATTTTGAATGTTTTATAACAGATATCATCAGTGCATCTCTCTTCAAAAGCTCACTGAACATGCTACCGGGACTCTACATGTCCTTTGAGCAGTCGTAGTCAATAATAATAAAACATGAGCTCAGGTAGCTG
This sequence comes from Girardia tigrina, assembly GCA_001938485.1. Taxonomy (NCBI): domain Eukaryota; kingdom Metazoa; phylum Platyhelminthes; order Tricladida; family Dugesiidae; genus Girardia; species Girardia tigrina. The sequence goes on along the minus strand of MQRK01233489.1, from coordinate 24,314 downwards.
GTATCACGTGGTATGTTAATAATGGCTTTCCGAATGACAAAAGCAGCGTCTTGATCTTTCAATCTAGTCCGAAATCACTAATCTTGACAATTCCTTCGTGATCGATTAGAATATTCAATGGTTTTAGGTTGCGATTGATTATTTCTTTTCTGTTTAAATATTGCAGACACTTGTGGATGTGAAAGATTATCGTCTTTCGTTAAGCGAAATTGAACAGGAATGTCGAATCACTCAGTATCACCTACAAATTGCAAAGATCAGAGACAAGAAAGACCTCGGGTCGGTTTTTGCAAGGAGTCAAATAATTCCAACACACTTTGTGTAATTTTAAGAAATTTTTATACCTCAGCGCATTTTTCAGAATTAATTTCTTATTTTTATAATTGATTTTCGACAAAATAATATCAAAAATGTGTTTCAGATCATCGTATATACCATTTTAAAAATTATTAAAATTGTTGATCACAATTTGTCTAATTTGAATGTTTGAGCCAAATTAAAGTGACTTTAAAAAACAAATCAACAACACACAATTAGCAGACTCAAACTTTTTTTACATAAACGATAGAGTGCCATTGATTGTAATAATGTGAATCAAAGTCCTTTTGAAAAATAGAAAACTCATCTTTTAAGATGAGAGGGGTCATATCCTTGCGAGAAACACAATGATCCAAAACTTTACTCGACTGACTCGGCTGTCAATTTTCACTAATCTGCGTTTTGAGATGACGAAGTGTATCTACAATGTATTGATTGGAACACCCGTGACACTCACATTTATATAAGATAAGCTTTCAATGCACAGTCAGTTCTCGATTTCACTTTAAGAAAATCTCTCACTTTGGAGGTTACTGGTACTATTCTACAATTGTCGATATTTTATAGGTTACATTTTTCAATTTCAAATTATTTCTGCAAATTTTCAAAAAATTTCATCTGCAAATTTTCATTTTATCGTTTATTTTCATCGAGAATGACTAAGTGTGCAAAGTTTAGAGAAAATCGAGTGAGTAAAAGGCCTTCAAAAATAGGTTTCTAAATTCCATGGATATATGTATACCATTATGTTAATACCATTATGTTAATATACCATTATGTTATGCCATTATGTTAAAATTAAAATATATATAGTACTTTGCTTCACTGTTTTAGTTCATATTCTTCAGTAATTTGACCTAACCGTTAACCTCATACTACCGGCCGGAGCGGCCGTATCCACTTTTATCTATGTATATATATATATATATATATATATATATATCTTTTCCTAGAATTAATAAACGTTTAATTTAATTTTTAATGAAAAATATTATTATTGATAATTTTATTCAATTTAACTAATTTAAATATCGTATAAATTGATATCGGCCTCTCAGGCCGGTAGGCGAAGGATAACTGACAAAACAGTAGTATGAGGTTAACGGTTAAAACAGATGATGCAGGAAGGATTAGTGTAAGTAAACCGTATTGGTATTAAAATATAATAGAAAGAATATCAAATACGGAAACAGTTTCAGTTGAAAGACGAAGGGATTGAGGATTCACGCATCATTTATCTTCTTTCACAAATCCAATTACAGTTACAAATATAAATATATTTCATATATTTTTTAAAAATTACAAAATAAAAATTATAAAATTAAATATTTCAACCTCTCCACTTCAAAATGTTAATTGAAACGTGAAATATTATTATTTAAGTCCTTCAGTTTTAAATTATAAATAAATTATAATAATTATTAAATTTAATTTTTCATACATCTGACTTCTCTAATTAATTTCTTTAGTTAGACAAAATGGGAAAAAAACATTTTTTTTGTTCCCAGAAGAAAGATTCAATTAGAAAATAATTTCCTAAAGTTATTCTTCTTCGTCAATGTGAATCTTCTTCTTTCGATTCTCATGCAATCCGCAACAAATAGAGGTTGAAATATAAATAATATACTAACTTACTCTTACAACACAAGCATAAACCTTTAAGCTAATTACCGATTAAAACAAAAAAATAATCTTTTACATTAGTTAATTATTTTACATTTAATATGTTTACTTTGAAATGAAATTTGTCTAGAAAGAAATCTTGTTCATCCATCAACAAACAATTAGCTTTTAAAAAAACAAGAAAAAAATCGTTATTATTTGTTAATAAATATTATGATTATTATTAATAAAATAAAATAATTTTTCCAGATGAAAGAAGAAAAAAGAAGAGCAAATCTAGTTCACTTATTTATTCTGTGAGAGCAGAGATTCGTTTCATTAAAACAAAAAATTGATTATATTTAATTAAAGTTATATTTTTTGTCTCTACAATTTAATCTTCTTTTGATCAATATTTTATATTTTTTTTTATAAAATCTTTTAGCAACAAATTCATTTTTCGTAATGTCGTTTCTGTTTTTTTTGATAAATAAAAAAATAATTTTTATTTATTTTTTTTCTCAGAGAAAATAATTATTTTTTTCTATCAAATCAATTTGCTATTTTTTTTAAATTGTAAGTTAAAACTTCTTATAAAGAAATTAATTTTTTTTTCAAGAAAAAAATATTTTTTAATATTTTATGTCGAATATTTTTTATATATGAAAAATAATGAAGATTTTTTTTTAATTTCAGTTTACTAGCTTCACTTGTTTAATGAATAAAATAAGTGCTAAGGGAAGCGGAAAATGCGAGGTTGACTGAACCTTGTTTGAGTACAATAAACTACTCAAAAAACAATATAATCATTTTGCACAATTGCGAATCTTGCACTAAAGAAAATTCTAAGTCAATTAGTTTCTGAATCAAAATATAATTTTCGAGTCTAACTTATAATTATAAAAAAAATATTCTCAAATGAGGTATACACTGAAGTAAAGAAAATTAAATAAGAACTATGAGGACAACAACCTCATCAAAATCAAGAACGAAATACTTGTGATAAAATTGAAGCAAACTTAAAGAAGTACAATCAAGAAGAAGTATATTTGAGGAGAAAATAAGTCTTTATGATTGTTTTAAATCTAAAATTTATAAACGTTAATTGGATAATATTTTTCAAATGTTTGATAATAAAGAACAATCTAAACCTTTCTTAAATTAAATGAATTACTTAAATTCAAACTTTTTCTTGGTCTTTGTCTTCAACTTATTCCAAGGTCAATTCTAGTTAAACAAATTGAGTGACCTTTTACATAAGAATTGTTATTCAAAATCTTTTCTTGAGAAATTTACTAGAGAAATAATTGATAAGTTATTTAAAGATTGTGTAAGTAAAGCAATTGAAGGAAAGGATGATTTGAAGCCCGACAAAGGAACTAATAAGAGACTTAATTGTGGCTATACATTAACTGTTCCTTATTCTGATAGTTTTAAAAAATTCAAATTTTCTATTCCAAAATCAATTAATTTTATGAATTTGGATTTAAAAATAGCATCTAAAACATAAAATCCAAAATACGTTCAGTAATAAATTGAAAACTCATTTGAGTATATGCTCGATTTTGTGTATAAATTTTAGTGTAATGGGTGCAACGCCATATACATTGAAGAGACAGTCCGTTATCTCTGTAAACGGGTTCGTGAGCATGTTCATTTAAGTAGAAGTACTATTGCTGAACATAAAAAACATAGTAAAACTCCAGTTTAAATAAATAATTTTCAAGTATTAAGCAACAATTTCAAAAATTATTGCGAAAGAGTCTCGTGTGAGGCATTAATAATTAAAGTGGTTAATCCAGCAATTAATGTCCAATCAAGTGACTCATCAACTTTGTTGAAAGTGTTTACGTGAAACAGTAATTACCTAATTAATTACATAATCATCATTTTAACATATATGCGCTTAACTGGTAGAATCAGAAATGCCTGATAATGACAGATATTCCGTCGAAATATGTTGCATTAATAAGAAAATTAATATTAAAATGTCGTTTCTTAATTTTTTTAAAAAGAACTTTCCGTTTTTTTTAATTTAAAATATTTTATAAAATTTTTTTTATTATAAAAAAACTTTATATTAACTTTTTTTATTTTAATCGTAAAATTCTTTAATATGTGATATATTTTAAAATATTTTCGAAATTTCTTTTTTTATATTTAATTCAAAAATTTATAAGAGTTTCCAAAAATCTTCATAAGATGAAATATATTTCCGTGAAGAAAACATTAATTTTTTGATTTACGATAATCTATCCAAATGATTTAAAAACAAAATGGGCCCAGCACTATGAATCCGAGAACTAACTGCGCGTTTCTATTACCCCCGTCTGGACTTCGGGCAACCTGGGGATCGGGCGGAACACAAACTTAGTAATCTTTTTCTGAAAAAGAAATAAACCCTTTAGCGTTTATTAGAATATTAGAAAAATAAAAGGTTCTCTCAATTAAATGCAAATAAATTGATAATTTCATATTCATTGGAATTCTTTACAGTACTTCATTTTAAATTTTTTTTATCTTCGAGTTCTCATATTTTTCATGTACCCGGATCATTAACATGATTTTCTATATTTTTATTAATAACACCATTTGAATTGTCTAAACACAAATCTCACCAAGACTTTCATCAGTTTTCATCGTTATGGATTTATAAAAAACTGATACTTATAAAACTTCATTATTAAACAAATGTTCATTTTATTAATATCATTAAACATCAATAAATTACTTTTTGATTTTTTTTACGATTTTTTCCTAAACTTGATTTAACAATTAAAGCTTTTAACAATTACTCTGTTAACTATTCTAACATTAAATCGTTATAGAATCTTTTAAATTATGATTAAACAATCTGAATATCATATAATATTTAAAATATCAATCACGCCACCAAGGTAGAAGAGACAGCACCATACGACAGTCGCATAAAGGTAGTTCCATGAACATTATAAAAACAAAAAGTGCTGTGCTGTACGCCAATCTTTTACGTTTAGAAATGACTGGCCTTCTTCCAGAAAGTTATGGCTATCATTTGAATACTCAAAAATTGAATATGATATAAAGTCTCTTGGTTCATTTGAGTTAAAAAAATATTCAATAAGTATTAAATGGTTGTTTGTTAAAGATTGATGATTGTTGAATAAATTGAATATGATATAAAGTCATCAAGTTTTCGCCAACTTGTCTTGTTCATGCCACAATGAGTGTAATAACTTCAACAAGCGAAACTTTATGACACTCTAAACTTATATAGAAGGATACAATATAATATAAATAATATATTTTTTTTTATTTTTAAATAATATAGACATATACAGTCGATCCCGCTTATTTGGGACAAATCTCAAAGAACCAAAACAAAAACAAGAATTAAATAATAAAATTGCTTGTTCAATTGAGACAGTAAATTTAAATCTTATTTTGTTTATTTATTTTCAAAAAAACATTTTACTCTTGCCAAAATGCCAAAAAATGATTTGACACTTTCAAAAAAATTGTGTTGCTGAATAAAATAAAAAATCAACCACCTAATGCAAGCTATCGTCGTCTTACTGAGATCACTGGTGTACCAAAATCTACCATATTGCGTGTCTTACAACAAGAGAATGAACTTCGTGAGGAATTACTTTTACAAGAAGGACAAGCAGGAACATCCAAAAGAAACGTGAGAGAAAGGATCCAGAAGTAGAAGAAGCATTAGATAAAAATTTTTCAATTGTTAGTGGCAGAGCGTAAAGATCAACGGCCCCATGTTAAAAGCGCAGTCAGAAGTATTGACTAAAAAACTGGGCAGCAACGATTTCAAAGCAACTGATGGTTGGTTATCGCGATGGAAATCAAGACACAATATTAAATTTACAAAAAAGCACACAGTGAAAAGAGCAGTACCGACAACAAAAGAGCCAAACAGTGGAAAACATATATATATATATATATATATATATATATATATATATATATATCTGTTAAATTTAATAAATTTTTATTATTTGATAGAATTTTATTTAATGTAATTTATCGAATTTATTCCTACCATATAGAAAAAACAAAGTTTACAAATTTTTGAGCAGGTAATTTGTCGACTTTCTTCAGTTATAATGTTGACATGTAATTATATGAATGACTGACCCTGAAACCATTTGAATATTAAATAAATTAATGAATTATTTCTTTAATTTACCTCACAAGTAACCATTTTAATAAACATCTATTATAATAATACTCTGGGAATTATTTACGAAACTAATTCTTTGTAGAAAGAATCTAAAAGTGATTTTGAACTTAGTCGGACATTCGCCACTCTTTTTTCTGGCATCGAATATCGCAGTGAAATTATGTTTATTAATTCTGCAGACGAATTTCGACATTATCTGAAGTTTGAAGCCGAACGTTTAGCTGAAAGTCAACGAAAAATATTCTCAGAAATAGACAGAGTTAAAACAGAAAATACCTCCAACAATGCTGTAAGTGAAAATTCTTTAAATTCTTAATAAAAGTTAAAAAAACATATTTCCATATTTAAAAATGTAAAAGTCTTTTAATTCAATTATAATACTTTCTAATACTTTCCTTATCATTTACGTATAGCGAATTTGACAAAATATGTATAAATTCTAACAATACTTGCAATGTGTGATGAATGTTTTGAATTGTGTGTTGATATTGTGCATGTTGTATGTTGATTCGGATTGTGCCTCTCCTGCACGGATGGATGATTGGTATTTTATTTGATTCTTACCAATTAAAAATAACTTAATTTAATTTTAAAGTAAAAAGATTTTTAAATAATTATTGCATGTATTATTTATTTTTAATGTAATTAAATTTTAATATATTAATTTAATATGTTCTGTTTTTTTTAAAAAAATGTTTAGATTTAATTTCAACCAATTAGATTATTTATAATTAATAATTGCTATTAACAGATTTTCATTCATTGAATTTAATTAGTTTGAAGGCAGAAAAAAAATATTGATCAAGAGAGATGTCAAATAGTGAATGCGCTTGTGATATTAATAAATGTTGTAAAACCCATATTGATGTTGTTAATAGTAATAAATTATGCGAAAACAGCTGATTTGTGAGTATAGTTGGTTGATAGTGAACGCTTGTATACGTTTATTTTGTGAAATATAAAACAATGAATGATTGTACTGTGTCTGATATACTTAGGTTTACTTATGTCCCATTTTTTTGTTAACTTGTGTAATTTGTGTGTGTAGCAGTGATTTTAATAAATATAATGTTTCAATTCGCGTTTTCTCAAAAACGAGTTTTTACGAATATTACCATTGTAATATCTGTAGAAGAGTCAAATGATGGAATATCAGCATGATTTTTTGCACAGTTTTTAACTATTATGATACCTACAACGTGAAACTCTTAACTCAGTTTCCTACTTGTGGTCCCTTTTCTCAGCTTTGGTCACATATATGTATGCTGTGTCGTAAAAACTGCGTTTTCTCTGAATCATCGTATAGCCTGGTTTTCTCTGATATGGACTGTATGTAATCTATACACTACAAACATTGAGGTTATATATAAATGCGTGTAATAATGTTCAATAAATTATTGAAAATATATGTATGGACCTACGATCTATTCTGGAGAAAGGAGGTGATTATCTATAGTGTTTATATTAATACATGTATTTAAAAAACGCCGTTTTTTTACGACACAGCCATATATATATATATATATATATATATATAT
>MQRK01233480.1:20037-37171 GCA_001938485.1 Girardia tigrina | reverse complement strand
TATCTTACATGATCTAGATACAATTTTTAAATTTAATAAATTATTTTCATCATGTTTCAAAATAGAATTTTTGAATTTCCTGAAACCCTCAGAGTAGGGAACAGTCAAAACAAAACCAATATTATCATAATTATTATTTATCTGATTTTTGTTTTCATTTTCATTTTCATTTTCCGATTTAATTAATTTATCGACAGTTTCACGACAGTTTTTCAACTATCGATTTGGAATATCCATTTTTATGAAGTAAATTCATTAACTTATCAATACTTTCATTACATTTAGCGCACGTAGACGAAAGTGTCCACGATCTATAGATCAAACCTTTTATCATATTTCTTTTATATTTAGGTTCACAAAAACTGTTAGGGGTTGTATAATTAATTTATTTGTCACCTTTTAAGGTAAATGTATCTATTAAAATTGTATTATTCAAACAATTCAATAGAAAATTGCTGAAACATCGAAACATGTCCAATGGTTGTATAAAAAAAGCTTTAATCAAATTATATTTTCGATATATATATATATATATATATATATATATATATGTTTATTTCCTGTTCGGTTTACTTTATAGGAGATATGTGGATGATATCTTTCTAGCCTTTTTCCTTTTCTAGATTACATGAATTCGATTCATCCATGTTGGGTTCTTGATCAATATTAGAATTCATAACACCAAAAATTTATTAATAACACAATTAACAATTATTCAAACAATTTTTGTTGTAATAAAAATTGTTGTTTTTAATAAAAATTGTTTGTAGAGGAACTTTTCTATCGTTTTCTTTATGACCAGATTCTTATATAAAAATATGAAATTATAAATATAAATAACTGATAAGTGATTTTAAAATTGAAAATTTTTAATTCTATTTATTTGAAATATTTACATCCTTATTTTTAAATTAAAACCAACAAAGTTTTGTAGTCATATTTTTTACTAAATTAACTTTAATGATTTTTTTATTATTTTAGAATTAGTTTAATGTTATTTCTCTTTTTTTACCACGTTTTACTTAGCTTGGTTTCTTGTCTAGAACAAATCTTGCAATTGATTTTTCGACCACTTTCAGTCATCCAATTGAGCTGAATTTTTTTATACAGGCTTGCTTCCGATGACAATACAATATTTTAAAACATTTACTTTACGGATGTACGGAAAAAATCAATAAATTGAACAAATATTGTGAAAATCAAGTGATAATTAAGTGTAGAAGTATTAAAATTAGGTTTAAAAGTTATTTTGAAATAGAACTTGCTTTTATTAAAATAAAACTTTGTTATTTTGGTTCTGTTATCATTTCTGTTATTCGAAATCAATCGAAAGATTTGAATTCCTAAATGATAACTAAAAATAGTTAAATAATATTATTAATAAAAAAATTGTTTATAAAAACAACCGCGTTTTTCAAGCATTACCAATGCACTAGAAAGAGGAAAATAATTTTTTCAAGCATTACCTTAATTCTGTAAAAATATTTTATAATAAAAATTGATTAATTGACTATCTCGTTTTGTTTCATCTTTTCCGATTTGTTTATAAACATCAATCCTTAAGTTATTTAATTTTTCAAACTTAGGAATATCTTTTATATCTATTGGTTTTTTAATATCTCCAAAGTTTAACTCATCTAAAAATGGAAGATAATTTCCAATTCTACCAACATAATCTTTTGTTGGATGTTTATGGACTGTAATACATAACGAAAAACAATCATCTGTATATTTTTTATAATTTTTTATATTGACACTAAAAAGAGGAAAATAATTTTTTTCTAGACATGTGAGAAATTTTATACCTAACCAAAAACGTGGGGCATAGAAATGATCGATTGTTACTAAAAAGCAGTAAAGAGGAAATAGCAGTTACTAATAGCAGTAATTCAGAAATCCGCCCCACGTTTTTGAGTTAGGTATAAAATTTCTCACATGTCTAGAAAAAAAATTATTTTCCTCTTTTTAGTGCATTGGTAATGCTTGAAAAACGTGGTTGTTTTTATAAAATTTTTTCTTAATTAATAATATTATTGTGAAACATTTCTAATTAATAAAGATTTTAACGTTTTATTTTTATCAATATTTAAAAATTTTATTATTAATATTTAAAAGCATTTTACCTACAATTATTTTAAATACCATACAATTTAAATACCAAATTTTTTTACAAAACTATTTAGAATAACTTTTAAAATTATTACAACCTATTTTATCCTTGTATTTATATATTTTTTTTAATCAGTTATTTAAAAATTCATTATTTCCCAATTAATTTCATTTTAAGTTTTTTTTTACTCTACAAATAAAATTCGATTATTCTCGAAAATAATTTTTTAAAATTAATTACGATATATTTTTACATTATAAATGTTTAGACAACTTTTGATTTTAAATATTTACTTATTTCAAATATTATTTATAAAAATTATTTATTCAAAAATTTAAAAAATGAGCTTTTCACATGAGTCCTTCACAATCCAAATATAATCTTTACAGTGGAACAGGAAATAAACGGAAAATCACCATTCCTCGATTTGTTAATTGAAAGGAAAAGGATCTTTATGAAACTGAAATATATTGAAAGAAAACTGATACTGGTTTGTACACCTCCATAAACAGTTTTTGTGAGTTTAAATATAAAAGGAATTTGATCAAAGGTCTGTTATAGCGGTCTTGGTCTCTTTCTTCTACGTTTTCAAAATCTATTAAAAGTATTGATACATTGAGCAAGTTATTGAATAATAACGGTTACTCTAAGTCCATCATAGACAGACTCACTCGCGAGAAAGAAAATTGAAAAAGAAGAAATCAATAATGAACAAATTAATAGTTGAAACATTGAAAACTGCTTTACGTCTGGGTATACTCTAAGCTTACCTTACTCCGAGTGGTTTAAACACCTCGAGAATTCGATCTTGAAATCAACAAATAATATTTTAAATTTAAAAATTATTTCTAAGTCATTTAAAGTTGAGAATATGTTTTGCAATAAATCACATACTCCTTTAGGATTGTGTTCGGACATTGTTTATCAATACACATTTTTTAATGGGTGCGATGCCACATACATCGGAGAGACTGCCCGTCATCTCTGCAAACGAGTCCAAGAACACAGTCAAAAAGGCGGAAAGAGTGATATTGCTGAGCATACAAAAACGTGTAAATGTAATATGAGCACAAATTATTTTAAGATTTTGTGCAAGCATTTTAAAAATTATTGAGAGAGAGTGTCACGTGAAGCATTGTTGATAAGATCATGTGATCCTAAAATCAATGTTCAAACAGCACTCTCAACTAATTTGTTAAGAGTTTTCGTATAGACTTACGCAAGTGATTACATAATCATTCATTTCTCATATAAAAGCAATAAAAAAGAACATAATCAGTGATCTGATGTTGATCGTCGAAATATATTATCACGAAACATATTTTTAAATGGCGTTTATTTGTTTATAAAAACAAGATATTAATGACTTTAATTTTAAAAAATTACGAAAAAAATCATTAAAATATGTATATTTGACAAAGATCGGCAAAACATTGTAATATTAAATAATAAAGAATGTATTAGTGAAGTGGAAACAGTTTTAAATAACCCGCAATTTATTAAAATCGACAAATTTCGGAAAAATTGGAAATTACCATCAATTAAAGATTCTTAAATTTTTTCTACCTAAAGCTCATCAAAAAGACATTCCAACGAGACCAGTTTTATCAATCGTTAAAAATCGCGAAGTATCTTGATAAACCTTTAAGTAAACCTTTAATCCACTATAATTTCTCTTGCAGCGATAGTTTTAAATTTGTTGAACTGCTTTCTAATATTGCATCGGAGAATAACTTTATTGTCAATTTGTTCACAAATGTATGATATTTGGTGGGGTAGCTATGAGATCTTCATTTTAATTGATGTTGAACTTGAATATTGTTTCCCTGAAAATTTGATTGGATTACCTTATTTTCTGATGTGGGTCCGATCTGGATTATATGAAATAAAATTTGACTTAGTCTGTCCATTTAGAAGAGGATGATGAACGAGAATTTCAACGAGGGCAGAAAATCAACCCTCGAATGGAAAAGAAAGTATGTTGCGTTAAAGAATGCGCTAACAGAAAGGACTATCGAATTTGATGAGTATAGAAGAAACTCAGTTCCTTTATTGGTTCATAATCCGGTCGTTGAAAAATATCTTCTTGCCAAACAGAGAATAAAATCACTACAGATCGAAGTCAATGAATTGAGGATAAAACAGAGTGTCCTCAATTATCACCGAAAGGTTGTGGAGACAGTCTCTAATGAACACCCTGATATAATCCTGGAGACGGTTGTCAAATTACGAGCAAGTAATGTAGATAAAGGGCTATCGGTCTCTCACTCAACAATTTTTGGGTCTAATGCAAAAGAAGATAGTATATCATCATCCTCACAAAGTATTACTAGACCTCAAAAGAGTCCTGAGCTAAGAAAAAAGGCGACCCAAGAGTTCCTAGACGAATATGAGAAAAATCGTTTAAGGCGTATAGATAAGTCTTCCGGAAAAGATTCTATCAAGCAAATCTTGTTACCATTGTCAAAAAATCTTGAAGCATCTGGGAAGAGACAAGAAAGATTGAACATCAGAACAGAATTCGAAAAACCAAAAGTTAACAAAGACCGTCTACAATACCGCTCCATCACTACCGGTCAAAATGAAGAATATGTTTGGTTGTCTGATTCGGACGATTGATTGACTATGAGGGAACCTCCTGTTATTTGGTTTTGATAAATAAAAATTTGAGCATAATTTTTTCATGTTCTTTTAATTTTTACATAGGAAATAATAAAATCGTTTTAAAAAAATAATGACTAAAGTAACTGTTTAGTTCTAATATATAAAAAAATCTAACCGATCGTCTTGAAATTGGGATTTACAGAAAGAAAACAGATACGAATTCAAAACACCATGCCTAATAGTTTCTGTGAATCCAAATACAAAAGAAATATGATTAATGGTCTTTAGATGCTTGTGAAAAGGTTATGAACGTAAGAATAAATTTAGGGATTTATTACATGAAAATGGGTATTCTAAATCCATAGTAGAAAGATTAACTAGAGTAACCGTGGATAAAATAATTATACCGAATAAAAAAACAAATAATATGACTGATAAGAACAAAGATAGTAACAGTTATTTCGGATTTGTTTTAAAGACACATATTTCTTAGCGTTTTTAAAATTCAAGAATTCGATTATAAACAAATTGACAAAGATAATTTATTAAACCTAAAAATCTTTTCCAAATCACGTAAAATGGCAAATCGTCCATTGCTTTCGGTTTACGTACAAATTTAGTTTACCAGTTTAAATGTAATGGGCGTAATGCTAAAAACATTGGAGATGCATTTCATCATCTCTGTAAGCTCTGAAATTGATTGCAATATAATTTTAATAAATATATATTTTTTTAATTTAGTAATATATTTTTATAACTTTTAATAATTCTTTTGTATTTTTTAGAAATATTTTTTGTGATTTTTTCATTATTTGCACTTTAAATGAAAATTAAATATGTTAAATTATTATTTTAATTGATTATCATTCTTTTACTATTATTTTTTCTTATAAATAAATTAAATATTTTTTTGGTATTTTCATAATAATTTAATATTATTTCGTTAAAACTTTTTTTAAATTTTTTTTATAGTTTTTATATAATTTTGTATTTTATTTACTATTTTGTATTTTTTTATATATTTAAAATTTTTTTCATATTTTTGTAATTTTTTTGTTATTTTTTATCGATAAAGAAATTTTGCGATCCATGTTGGAAAATAATCCCCATTTAACAAGTCGAGAAATTGCAGAAGAGTTTGGCATTCATCATACAACTGTTGGAGATCACATTAAATCTCTTGTGTTCGTGTTAAAGCAAAATGTATGGGTTCCACATGAATTAATGGAATAAGAATTTGTCTGTTCGTGTAAGAATGTTTTCATCACAAATGATTAAACACAATGTTTTTGACAAACTGATTATTGGAAATGAAAAGTGGATTCTTTACTAGAATAATAAGAGAAAAAATCTTACTGCAAACCAGAAACATTAGCAAAAGTTCCAAAACCAAGCATCCATCAAAGAAAAGTACTGCTTTGTTTGTTGTTTGACAGGAAAGGTCCAGTGTACTACGAGTTGCTGAAACAGGGTAAAACCATCAAGGCGGATCTGTACTGCAATCAGCTGGATAAATTGAATAGAAAAAAGGGCTGAATTAGCGTTCAAAAAGGAATAGTGTTACGCGACGATAATGATCGACCACATACTACAACGGTGACGCAACAAAAACTGAATATGTTAGGATGGAAAGTCCTTAGTCACCCATCGTATTCACCTGACATTGAACCATATGAATATCATCTGCTCAGATCTCTGCAAAATAATCTAAGGGGAAAAAATCAAGTCTTTTGAAAATGTTTCTAAGGAATTTGCTGACTTTTTTAACTCCAAGGACGAGAACTTCTATTATACAGAAATTCACAGGTTACCTGAAAGATGACAACAATTTGTAACAATTAACATAGTATATATAATTGATCAATATTAAACACATATTTTTATAAATGAATGCAAATATTTTCTATAAAATTCGACAGAACGTTCTCTCCTACCCAATGATTTTTCTGCACTCAGTTGTTCTTGGAATTTATCATCCTACAATATGGAAGTTTATCGATGGTTTAAAAAGAATTATAAAAAAACCATGAATAAAATTAAATAGTTTTTATGAATAATTTTATAATATCACCTAAATATTATCATTCAAATTTTCTGCGCCCCATTATCCGTCGTTCAGTTTTCTGTACTTTTTTGTCCGGTTTCGAACAATTATTCTTGTTTTTTATATTAATTAATAATTATTTAATTATTTTATAGTATTTTTATTTTTTATAGATGTTAGAAGAAGTCTGAATTTCATTTGACAAACATTTATTATTAAGATAAAAATCTGTGATCTTCTTCTGCGTCTGGGATCTTTGAATCTTCGATGTATTTTCGACAATTAACTAACTTTTAAAATAATTGCCAAATTAGATTATTTAAACAACTAAGATTTAATTTTATTAAATTTCATCGAACTATTCAAACGTTATATTATAAATTTGGCAATTACTTTTGGGAGAGACAACATACTTTACAACATACGACACATACCAAACATTCCTCACAATAGAAATTAATTATTAAATATATATTAATGAATGCATTATGTGATATAACAAAATAACGTTTTTTGTATATTTTGATATTTTATTATAATTTTAAAATTAAATATTAATTAGTATAATTTATTATTATTTATTGTAAAAATATTAAATTAAAATAAATATTTTTTAGTATTTTTTTATTGATATTTTAAATAAATTAGCGTCGTGAAAGAGTTGAACAGTGGCGCAAATTACAAAAAGAAAAAGTAACCAAAGAAGTGCCAGAGACGAAGGTGAAGCCTCCTGTTGTAAACAATGACGATAATTCCGGCAGAAAATGGAATCTAGAAGACGACGATGATGAAGATGAAAATGCTAACAATAACGGCAACGCCGAAGAAGAAGAAGATCCACTCGAGGAATACATGAAACAGTTAAACAAAGAATTTGGTGCCGAGAACACGACAGTCAGTCAAAAAGGTCGTGCACAAATTATCAAAACCGTCGTGAAAAAAAAATCGAAAACCGAAAAGGGCGAAATAATGGAAGACAATGCCGACGCGATGGAATATTCCAGTGAAGAAGAAGAAGAAACTCTGGAGTCGATGACAGTGATCGCCAAGAAAGACAAATTACCGGTTGTCGATCACGACAAAATCTATTATCAGAAAGTGCAGAAAAACTTCTACATCGAGGTCGACGAATTGAAACGAATGACGCAAAACGAAGTGAGCAAATATCGGAACAGTTTAGGCGGAATCAAAGTCAAAGGCAAAGATTGTCCGAAACCAATCAAAATCTGGGCCCACTGCGGAGTGTCAGCGAAAATCATGAACGTGCTCAAGATGCACAAATTCCTCAACCCGACCCCGATCCAATGCCAAGCGATTCCGGCCATCATGTCCGGCAGAGACGTCATCGGGGTCGCTAAAACCGGCAGTGGCAAAACAATGGCCTACTTGATTCCTCTGTTGCGTCACGTGAAAGCTCAACCACCCGTCCAATCGGGAGAAGGTCCGATATCGATCATCATGTCTCCCACTAGAGAATTGGCGTGTCAGATCTATCGAGAAGTGCTGAAATTGACGAACAACAAAGAGATCCGGTGTGTCTGCATCTACGGCGGTACGGTGATTTCCGAGCAAATCGCCAAGCTCAAATACGGAGCCGAGATTCTCGTGTGCACGCCGGGAAGAATGATCGATATGATGGCTGTCAATGGAGGCCGGGTGACGAATATGCGCCGATGCACATTTCTCGTGCTGGACGAAGCCGATCGCATGTTCGATATGGGATTTGAGCCGCAAGTCCTCACGATATTGGGTCACATTAGACCCGAGCGACAGACAGTGATGTTCAGTGCCACCTTTCCCCGGAAAATGGAAGCTCTGGCTCGCAAAGTGTTGAATAATCCCATCGAAATCGAGGTCGGAGGGAAGAGTATTGTGTGTCAAGATGTGGCTCAACATGCGGTAAGACAATCGATATTTATTTTTCCATTTTAAATAACATTAATTTGACATTTAATCCATTTAAATTTATTGATTCGTTCATCAAGCCCCTTGACTATGGAAATAATTTCAAAATAATAAAGTAATAACTTAGTAAAACAGGTGGTTTTTATGTGTCATGACGAATTAGTGGAATTGCTGAAACATTAATGAAATATTCTCAATTTAATATAAAAATATCAAAATTTAATGAAAAAAATATCAATTTTCAACAATTATTAATTAATGAATTCGGAAGAAATGCTCAGTTTGTGTATTCGACAAACACTTTCAGTGAAAATCGATATTTTTCCTTTGCTAATTTACGAATATATTTTGAAAAATACCTTACAACATATAAAAAATCTCATTTTAATATTACAAATTCATAATTTAATGTAAATTTCGTTTTAATATTTAAAATTCTCAATTTATTATGTAAAAATTCAATTGAACTAATTCATGCATTAAGCCAAAATAGTTGAATTCGTATTCTTATTGTTCTGAATTGTCTTTCTATGATCCCGTTAGTGTTGTGGTGATAATGGCTTGAGTAGACTATCTCCTTCTTAAACTTCTTCGTCGTTTCTTTAAAGAGTGCTGATTCGAAAGTTTTCCCTCTATCAATGTGTATTTCTTTTGGTGGTCCGAATTTCCAAATCCATTTCTCTAATAGTACCTTTCGTGTAGTCTTCTCGTCTTGGTGTACCACTGCGCTCGAGCTGATGTATGTACTAATTTGATCGATTCTTGCTAAAATGTATTGGTATCCATTCATAGTCCTTCTGAATGGTCCGCAAAAGTCCATGTAAATTTTTTGAAATGGTTCGTCGGCAGATTGTTTAATGTGTTTCTCTTTCGTTTTTGCCGTCAACGTCTTCCTTTTCTGGCAGTTTTCGCAACTTTGTACGATTTTCTTTATCTGTTGTCTTATTTCATACATATCGAAATCATCTTTTATGTAATTGTATACTTTCTTACTTCCTGCGTGACATAACATTTTATGAATACCTTCTCTAAAGTCTGTTCTCTTCTTCATAGGGATCCAATATTTGTTATCTCTTGTCATCCGGATATTGTTTTTCAGTAGCCATTCTTTTGTCTTTCTAATTTTAATATTTTCTTTAATCTGTTCTATTTCTTCATCATTCGTCTACCAAATGAACTCTTCTGAATCTTCCGTTAATGCTAGGATTCTAGTTTTTACCATTATTATCGTTATGAGTGAAATATCATTTTGATGCTCACAACCAATCTATCGAAAGAACTTTAAATGATTACTTAATTTTGAAGTAGGAAAAAAGATGAATTTTGAATTAATTATAAAATTCAATGATAAATTTATTATAACTTGATGTACAACAATACATAAATACTTTTCAGATATGCTAATTTCACCACTAAGCTCCTATACTTGAGCTTTTTGCACTCAGTAGCTGCTTTTAAAATTATTGCACCAGTTAGTTTTGATCAGGGCTCTCACAAAGTAATTAGACAACATTTCTTGTCACTAAGCTTGTTTCCACTCCCTTATTTTTGCATGAGATTTTCATTTGTTTGTAATAGTACAACCCCCTATCTTTTAATCTTTGATTTTTTCATTAAATTTAGCTACAAATCTATCTGAAACCTCTATTTGATGATAAACTTAAAACCCGTCGGTTAATGGATTAATATATTAAACATTTTATTGTTATATCAGCATACAATAAACATCAGTAAATGTTCCTCACAATCTTCATAGTAAGATGTCTTTCATATTTGCTATCCTGCACACATTAGTCTACACAGGTCTACAACCGTGACCGTGTTAATAAGCCTTAAGTTATTCCTTTTTTTACGTGACCATAAAAATAATCTATATTCTTTAAACACTGAAATATCGATTTATGAACAACAACACAGAAACCCGTTCAAAAAATCTGATGAAACTTTATTTCAAGATAATAATTCTTTATTTATAATTTACTCCTTTCATAAACAGTAAAAGTAACCTTGTCTTATGAATTATGTGTTGCCATAAAATACCAATTTTTATTACTATTGTTAAAATAAAATTCTGTTATTAGTGTTTTATATTTGGCATTTCAAGAATACAAGGTTGTTCAGAAATGTGAACCGAGCAAATAAGACAATTAAACTTATACTGAACTTCAAGAGATTCACTATGTACTATTCATGTACTACGTATATTCACTATGATTCTCTACAAACAAGTTCCGTTTTCTGATAATTTATATTAATATTATAATATTATATAATTAATATTATACACGTATATTCCAAGCATGTGCTTAGGTCTCATAAAACTTCTGAGACATTTAATTTGTCCTCAAAATTAAAATGTTAATAATATTTTTTTAATAATTGTCAACATTGTTTATGGGGAAATAACATTAAAAATAAGTGTTAATGCATAAAATATTTGTGATGAGTTGATAATATTACACAATTTAATTAAAACATCACGAATGATTAAAATTTAACAATTGTAATTATTAACAACATTAAAGAAAGTTATTGAAACATTTCGTTTACAACGAGAATCGTCATTACAAAAATATTAAACAACGCTTTCTGAATTGACTTATATTTTCCATAGTCTGTTACCTGAGAAAACAAAATAAGAAATACATTCTTTCATTAAACGTATTACAAATTCTATTGGTTCAAAGTTTCTAATTGAATATTATTTCAAAAATATTAATATTATTCGAAAAAATAGTAATAAAGAATAAATGTTTTATAGTATAACTTGCTTATATACCAGACACCAAATACATCGGAGAGACTTGTCGTCATCTTTGTAAACGAATTCAGGAACATAATTGCAGGGAAAGTGATAGTAATATTGCTCAACATAGAAAGAACAGTTTAAATAGTTTTTTAAAGTAATTTTAAGATCTTGTGTTCACAATTTATTAATTACTGGGAGAGGGTGATGTGTGAAGCATTGTTGATCAAATCATTTGATCTTAAAATGATTGAAAGTATTTTTGCGGCTTAGATATTCCATTATGAATTCATAAACATTGCTGTGGTATATAAGTGCGAACATATTGTTAGTTTAGTCGGAAGATGACTGTTGATTCGTCGAAATTAATAACAATATCTTATAATGATGTTTTTGAGTTTTAAAAACAATATCATAATTAGAACTTTAAAAAATAATGGCCAATTTTTATTAAAATCAAGAACACCATTAAAATAAATTTTATTGCAATATATTTCGGTGGATTTTCTACCATCTTCAGGCTGAATTAACAATATTTTAAAATTAGTTTTTTTCACCTCCGATTTAAGAACCTCCATATGTCCAGCAATATACACCCATTACCCAGTCGTTCATGCTCATGAATCCGTTTACAGAGATGATTGAACGTCTCTCCAATCTATGCGGCGTTACACCCATTACACGAAAATTGATAAACTCGATTGGAACATATAATATAATCTCAAAGGAGTACGAGATTTATTACTGAACATACTTTGAATTTTGTAAGATTTAGAAATGATTTTTTAATTCAAATTTTTACTATCGATTGATTTTAAAATAAAAGATTTAAATTTTTTGTAACATTCTGAATAAGGAACGATTAGCGTATATCCAATATTAGAATTTTCATTAGATAATTTATCGTGTTTTAATTCGTCTTTACCATCATGTTCTTTATTCATTAATTTATCTATCCTCGTCAGTTAGTTTCTCTAAAAATGAATTTTTCTGTCATTTTTCTGCAATAGTTCTGTTAGTTTATCTATGCTTGCATCTGCTTTTTCATATTTTGATTATAGAGACCAACACATAAATAACGAACCTTTTATTATACTTCTATTATACTTAGGTTCACAGAAGTTTTTAGTAGTAGTATATATAAGACAGCAAAATTGTTATTATTTCAGCCTGAAGATGGTTGAAAATCCACCGAAATATATTGCGACAATTTGATTTGACAATAAAAAATTGATTTTAATGGCGTTCTTGATTTTAATATCATAATTCTTAAAATATTTATGAATTAATATAATAAATAATTATTTATCGCAGAAAACTCTGCTAATAGATTTAATTCATAACAATTCGGTATAAGCACAAAACAAAAGCAAAGTAATAATGACCACTCTAATATATTATCTTGTAGTCTTAAACGCGATAAGAAAATGTATTTTTTGTAAATGTATTAAATAGTGGTTTCTCTACATTAATGATTAATGAATTGAATTTTTTTTATTTAATTTTAGTTGATTTTGGATGAAACAGAAAAATTTAACAAATTATTGGAACTACTTGGTTTATATCAAGAGGGTGGTAAAGTTATTGTTTTTGTAGAAAAACAAGAAAACGCAGACAAATTAATCCCATTACTAATTGAAAGAGGCTATGTGTGTGCTGCTGTTCACGGAGGAATCGATCAAGACGATCGAGACTCCTTTATTTCGAATTTTAAAACCGGAAGAAATCCTTTATTGATCGCAACATCAGTTGCTGCTAGGGGTTTAGATGTATCAGATTTGAATTTAGTGGTCAATTATGATTGTCCCAACCATTACGAAGATTACGTTCATCGATGCGGGTAATTGTAAAACATTTGATGGTATTATCGTTATCTCGCGTATGTCGTTGCATTAGGCGGACTGGTAGAGCTGGAAATAAAGGGGTCGCGTACACATTTATCACTCCCGATCAAGAAAAATATATTGGTGACGTTATTAAAGCATTTAAGTTAAGTGGGTCCACTCCACCAGAAGATCTCGTCGAAGCATTTAATAATTTCAAAGAAAGAATGAAACAGGTAACGTCACATTTTTTTCTTTGATTTTTTGATATTATTTTCATAATATTGATTTTAAACATTTTTATATTCTATTTAATATGGTTATTAATTATGGATTATACACGTTTTAGTTATCCCTTAGTTAAAAAGTTTAATTATGTTTATTAACCACGCTAATATGATTTTCGACACTTCTAAAACTCTCACATTTATCTGTTACTACCGTGGTGGAGATTGAAATGGAATCACTATAGGAATTTCAAAATATCACAAAATACTGCGCTTTTTTAATTATACGAGAAATGCACGTATAAAGTACAGAAGAGCTTTACAGAAGAGATCATTGTCACAGTAACTGAGGATATTCTTTCGTGCAATAAATCAATCAGCCGACAGCAATTATCGGGTGTAATTTGTGTGCTAACTTTATTTTGTCACAGAGTTCACTTTGGCTTGAGTACTGTAATTTTCTTGTTAGTGATTGGTCAATAGATCTCGACCAAATTAAGATCTGAAGAGCTGCCGTACCACGGTGAAAGTTGAGTAATGACCTGCTCAGTTAGTCAAGTCTTCACGCATTTAGCTGCGTGAACAGGTGCTCAATCGTGCTGGAAGACTGTGCAGCGTTGACTTAGCATGAAGGTTCTGAGATTGTCTTTCAATATATTCAAGTACACGATAGGACTACATTGGCCTTGTGCCCTTTGTTGAAATACAACTCTACAGCATGTTTGAAGGAAATAAAATTGATTAAAATTACACGATAAAAATGTCCATAAACACCCTTTTCTTTTTTCCAACGTAACTTAATATCGAACGCCCTTTGAAGTTCAATATATGGTCTTAAGTCGGTTACAACAATGAAAGTTATATTGCTCAGATTTTCTTTAATTTCAACGTTCACCGATATTTCACTCAAACAATCCAGTTGACTATTATTTGTATAATGTAATTTAGTTCCTGTCTTTTCTAGTTTCACGTCAATTGGTTCATCAAAAATTATCCTGTTAATTACATTTTCTCTGGCAATCTAATTAACAGTCGTCCATAATACGTTGTATCTTCACTTTTACAGTCGGTCGACCCTGCATTCTGTCGTTTAAATTATGTTCTGCTTTCCTTTCATTTATTAACAAAATTCTGTTTTCTTTCTTTATTTCTACTTCATTCGTCAATGGATTCCGCTAAATTTTCTCCGATTTGTCTCCAAACTTTTCCTTTATAAATTTCCATACTTATTCATATACAATTGCTTCCATTTTCTCAATTTCTATCCCTACGTCTATAATATTTGATAAAATACTTATGTTATAAATACCAATACTTTGGGAGTCAGATATATTTAAAAAAACTAAATTGTACTGAAATTTTATGTGTAAATTTAAAATTATAAAACTATTATTTTTGACTAAGCAGCTTATATTTATCACTAAGCAGACAGCATAACCTTTTCGTGTGACTAGGGCTTCGGAAATGTTTTGAAGCTTTAGAAATTTCCTACCGGTTATCCTAAAGAACCCACTTTTCATTCTTCTGACTCTAGTAACCGTGCCAAACGTTAATTTTCTGATCTACTTAGAAATGTAGTATAAAATTAACTAAAATCAGTTTATATTATTAATTCATAACAAATTGAAGAAGAAAAAAATTTATTTTCATTAATATCACTATAAAAATGAGATTCGAAGGATGTCTTTTATAGCAAAAAAGTTTTATAGGACTAATGTTCTAAATTCCGCCCTAGGATAAACACAATCGACCAAATATTGTTTAGTCTGAGGATCGATTCAATAGTTTTGACTGTACTAATTCCAATAATCTCATGAACTCGATTCTATGATACGTTCCGGAGATTTGTATGAATGAGAAGTCTTCATGTGTAATTTGAGGTTCAATATAACAAACACTGTTAAACGATTTTCTCGCAACATGTTTGAATTTTCGCCTTATTTATTTTTTATTGACTTTAAAAAAATATATGATATACTTATATATGTATTCATCGCAAGTGACGATTCAGTTTAAAATGGTTCATTCTTGTTGCACATTAGAAGTGCTGATTACTTTTCAACTGCGTTTCTTTTTCTTTCGTTCATTTCACGAGGAACCAATTTTACGAGTTTTTTTCCTTTACCAAATTACTTTCAAATTGTTTAAAATAGTTCAATTGACGAGCAAGTACTCGAACACTTGTCGATGATTTGGCTTCAACTATTGCTTTACTTTGAAGAATGTGTTACTTAAATTTTTTTACTCGACTTACTCAAATGCGAATGCAATTTAATACGAGTTATGACACTATTGATAATTAAATTTTGATTTCTTATACTGATATACAGTGATGGCCCAAAGTTTAAGACCACTTCTGAATTTTTAAAACTAGACCAACAACATTTATTGAACTAAATGATGATCAAAACATTTAGACATGCTTCACAAGTGTTTACACAGATCGCGCTGAATCAATAGCGAATTGGACCATATTTTCAAATTTCGTTTGGAAATGGTAACTAGTCGTATCGATTATTACTCACAATCAATTTCTGTCACAAAACGTCATTTTAATCTTTGATTTCCACCTTTCGGGTAGAATAATTTCGTGGGGGGATGTAATTGACTCCCATCACAGAATAACTGGTATCAAACCGCAATAAAGTATTACACCAATTACAAACAAACACTAACACCAGGAGATCAGTCTAATATTTGGAATAAATCAGCATTGAGAATGAGAACATTGGCGAAAGGGTGCCTCATTATAATGCAATGTTATTTTTACGTTAAGTGGTCTTCAGACTGATGAAATTGCCTCTCAACACAGAATAAAACGAGAATCCAATTCTTTGGAGTCGATATTTGCAACAGAATACCAAACATTCATGCATATTCTTATCCTCGACTAGATGTTTCTTAGCAATCTTCCTTGTTATACGTTGAATTTTTCGAACAGAAGATGTAAAAGGCAAAGTAGTACTTATTTTTGATGGCAATCTATAAGTCATTAGGGAAATTATTGATTGAACTGTTCCTGTTTGGTGATAAATGAAACTATGCTGACCGATTGAATTATTTACATTATCGAATTCTTTTATAACAATGCTAATTAATGTTTTCTAATTAATTCTGTTTCAATTGGAATTTAGGAGGGCAAAAAAGTATTTAGTTCGTCAGGATTCAAAGGAAAAGGATTTCAGTTTGATGAAGCCGAGTCTCAGTTGGCTTCTGAGAAACGGAAATTCGAAAGAGACACTTTAGGACTCGGTGATTCCGACGAGGAAGTGAACCTCGATGATAAAATTATCGATATGTTTGCTGTTAAAAAGAACATCACAAATGTCGATAGAAATTCCATTGTTAAACCGAACTCCATCGTCACTGTAACCAGTAACGACCCCGCCTCGTAAGTAATTTAAATTTGTCTGGAGTTGGGAATTAACGATACATTTAAGTTCATTTTTCCTTTTTTTCAAGCTTTTTTAAGGGTAAGTTACTGGTAAATAAGAATTTTTGGGGTCTTTTTAAATTAAATTTCTTTTTTGATTTAATTTATCTTCAAATTGATTGTAATTTAATACAGTCAACCCTCATTAATCCGAAAAATTAAAAATCGAATTCCTTTCGGATTGTGAAATAATTCGGATAATGAGGGAATATAAAATCAATATTATTATTAAATAAATGATG
>MQRK01233466.1:29135-49277 GCA_001938485.1 Girardia tigrina | reverse complement strand
TTTGCTTTTTATGTCTAAGGCAGAAAATTTATATGTAGAAAAACTGTTTTAATTTGATTATGGTACACCAATACTAATTTTAGACTGTTTTAAAATTAGCCCTTAAAATATTCAATATTTTTAAAAAACGCACTTTTTTACGTTACATATAATTCTTGACTTGTACTGTGGACCGCCTAAACAATGTTTAATTTTGCTGAAATTTCACGTGAAACATTTTTACATGATTACTAAAAAAATTAGAATAGGTACAATAGAATTCTCAACTATGAGGGGGTTTGATGCACCCTAATATATATATATATATATATATAACATGTTTCGATTAACTTAAATAGTCATCAGTTATCATTAAATAATACTCCCAAAAATTTAATCAGTTTGTAATTTAAATTTATTCGAATATTAACTGTTATTGATTCAAATAATAAAATAAAAATCCCAATAAATTACGATAGGTCAAATCAATAAATAATCAATCAAAATAAATCCACTAATACCTTTTTTGATGTTCGTTTTAGTTTTTGTGAAACGTTTGAGAGATTTTTATCGCTGTTTCTCCCATCAAAATCTTTTTCCTTTTTACTCTAAGACTATATTTAAACACAAGCAATGGATAAAAATCTGAATTTCAAATGAAAAACTTTGTATGTCTTTCATATTCTTGTACTGAGGAAGAGTATTTTTCACTATATTACTTTAACCTGTTTCAGAATAGTGACTTTTTGTTCACACCGATAATTAATATCAACACCACAAATAATATAGGAATATCGTAGAAAGAACAACGTAGAACGTAATGCGTTCAATATATTACAATTAATTTGCATGATGAAAAATGTCGTCATACTCATTGAAGTAGGCTTTTATATATGGCAAAATATTTCTTTATGTCCAGTTAACAAGTTCAATGATTTATCATAATTTTAATCAAGAAATATCAGGATGGAAACAAAGTTCTCGCACAACTTTTATTAACAATGATATACAACGAAACAATGCAACAATATACATTTATTGTTTTATTGATTTATATATAAGTAAATGCAATATTTTTTAATTGTATATTTTCATAATTTCAGATATCTCGTGAACAGCAACGTACTATGTTACTGTATGATTACAAGTCCGGGCTAAACGCTGGTCCCTCGGAACGTCGTATCAACCAAGCATTTGTAGAAGGCACAATTGGTCATCGTACAGCCTACGATTGGTTTAAGAAGTTTCAGCGTGGCCAATTCGATCTCAAAGATCAGCCAAGGAGTGGTCGACCCTCACTTATTGACAATGACCGTTTGTGCGCCTGTGTCGAAAGTAATCCACACCTGACATCACGTGAGCTGGCTGAGAAGTTTAGTGCCCGCCATACTGCCATTTTGTATCACTTGGAGGAAATGTGCAATGTCAGTAAACTGGACGTATGGGTTCCACACCAACTAACCGACTTCGATCGTCAAAGCCGCATAGACGCCTGCACGACACTACTGTACAAGAAGCGTCGTTTAGATTGGCTTAACAAATTGGTTACTGCAGATGAGAAATGGTGTCTGTACTCGAACATGACACGCAGAATAAGCTGGACAGACAAGGGTACAACTGCACAACCTCAGGCAAAGGCCGACCTCCATCAAAAGAAGCTCATGGTTTGTGTCTGGTGGGATTATAAAGGATGTGATTCACTGGGAAATGTTGGAACGCAACCAGTCCATCAACGCCCAATTATACTGTCAACAACTGCAACGGGTGGCAGACACGATTGCACAAACACGACCAGAATTGACTGATGTCATTTTCTTCATGTCAACGCGCGACCACACGTTGCAAATCTCACCCGTGATAAACTTCTGGAGCTGGAGTGGGAAGTTCTCCCTAACCCACCGTACTCGCCCGACCTGACACCAACAGACTACCACTTATTCCAGGCACTGCAGCACTTCTTGAGTGACAAAACGTTGGAGACTGATGATGAATTGAAAGCTGCAGTTGGAGACTTCCTCAAAAGCAAACCAGTTGAATTTTACAACAAAGGTATCCATGATCTACTCCATCGTTGGAAGCAGGTGTTCCAAAATAACGGTGATTACATTGATGATTGATATGTGCCTTTTGCGGCATTGTTAAGTTGTAAATAAAAGTTGTAATAAAATTTTGTGTGAGAACTTTGTTTCCAACCTAATAGTTTCAAAAAAATTTTCTTTGGTGAAAAATTAATTCAAACAAAATAATCTAAAATGATTTTGAAAGAAAATACCGAAAAAAATAGAAATATTAAATAAAATAAACAATCGTACTGGTTAATAGCGAAGTAAAAAAATTACATAGAGGGTTATGGATTATGATTAGTGTTAGAGGTCAGGGATATGGGTTTTCAAAAAATAAAACAAAAAAAAGTTAAACGATGCCAAAGTAATTTTAAATATATATCATATTATACTCTAAAGACTTAAATCATCTTAAATTACAATCAAATTTTACAAATTTTAATTATTTAATAGTGATTAAAATTCTATTTTTTATATTTTTAGTTTTTTTTTATTTTCAATAATTAAAATATTTTTTAAAATTTTTCATAATAAATTTTTAATTTTTAGGTAATTTTTTAATGAAAGGTTTCACGATTTTTTTTAATTATTCAAATAAATTATCCCAATATGAAAATAATATATTTTACAAGAATTATGGATGTGCAGGAATCCGGCAGGAGCCGGTTGTCGGTTTTTTTACAAATCTGGCTCCGGCTCCTGTCATAATTTGTAATGGTATACAGATGTACAAATAAGCAAAAAAATACAAATTTTAGAAAAAATAAAGTGAATTTTAGAATGTTTTCGGTTTTTTCTAAAATTTACTGGAATTTTTAATTTTCTCTAAATTTTACTTCATTTTTTTGAGTCATAAGGCATATCTAAATATATATTTCCTAAATTTAGTCAACGTTAATAAAGAAATAAACAAATCAAGTACATCGATTAATTTTTTTTCAATAAACAATATTGTATTTCAAAGAATGTCGAAATCGTAAATTGCATTTTGTCCAATTTGACGGCTGTAAATGCCAGTGTACTGCTGTCTTTTAATACTGTTGAGAATGTTCATTCAACAAGTTCTACGTTGATTTCCTCCTCTAACACCACATCAACAGAGTCTCTTAAACCACTCACTTAGAAATCACGGGTTGAGAGCTCCATACTTTGTGACTGTGTTGATGAGATCGTCCAGTCAACACCCACTGTGCAACAATGCATATCTGCAGACATCGAGTCAGAATTATACCAGTACCTGTTTGAACCCGTGGTCTCACGGACGGAAGATCCACTGAAATGGTGGAAATATAATATAGATTTCCTAGTTTAGCTAAAGTAGCTCAAGTGTACCTGGGATCATCTCCGACTAGTGTACCATCTGAACGATTAATTAGTGTGGCAGATGAAGTAATCAGTGATCATAGGAGTAGACCCCTACCAGAAAATGCTTCAAGACGAATTTTTTTGAAGTACAACATTGATTTAATAAAAAATTTTAAAAATATTCCTTTTTCATTTACGTTTGTATTTATATGTTTCTTTGTTCAAATTTTAATAAAATATTTCAAATAATTAATAGTAGTTATTTATTATTTACAATTCATTTTTCTAATAGGTACAATTTCCAGCTACTCTTAAAAATTTCTTTAATTTGGCATAAGTAGCTACTTACTTAAACTCGTCACAAATCCGCACAGCGCTAACAAGAATATTAAAAAACCAACACAAATTCCAATATATAGGTTGATAAAGTAACTACCGGGTTTTAAATTGCAATAACTTTTGAATTATATTGTATTTCTTTTAAATTATAAACGCACCTTGAAGCTTATTGTTTAAAATTTAACTAAAAGTACATTTTGTTTAAATGTATTAATTGTTGGTATTGTTTTAAGCGTAAGATTCAAAATGGATGTAAATCAGCGTGAAAAAATATTATTTTATTTGCGAAGCATGAGTCAGTGACTTTAGTAAGAAGAGAAATTCAACGACTGAAATGGAAAAATATTTCAATCGTAAAAAGTATTAGAAGCATCTTCAAAAACTTTGAAGAAACAAGAAGCGTTCTAAATGCCCCAAAATCTGGAAGACAACCAATTGACGATGAAAAGAAAAATGAGATAGCAGAACATTTTAAGCAAGAACCCCAGTCTTCTATCAGGAAATCGTTGTCAACTCTGAATTGATCTTAGGGAACTGTTGAAAAAGTATTACGAAACGACTTAAAAATGTTCCTTTACAGAATTCAAGCCACGCAACTTTTGTATGAAGAAGATTGCGCTCTTAGACGTGTCATTTGTGAAATGTTAATTCAAACGATAGATGCAGATGAAAATTTTCTTAGTAACTTGATATTCTCTGATGAGTCAACTTTCCATCTTAACGGCATTGTAAACAGACATAACTGTCGTATTTGAGGCACTGAAACACCAACCGAAACATATCAGAGGTCACAGGCTAGTGAAAAATTTAATGTTTGGATGGGGTTGTCTTCAATTCATGTTTATGGGCCCTTTTTTATTGAAGGAAATATAACAGCGGCGGTTTACCTGGATATGTTAAAAAGTTACTTTATGCCATCGTTATCAAGGACACGCAAACGGAAAGCTGTGTTCCAGCAAGATGGATCACCTGTCCATTATTCACTGATTGTGCGACAATTTCTGGATGAAGCGTTTCCACAACGTTGGCTGGGACGATGTGGTCCATATGTATGGCCGGCCAGGTCACCTGATTTGACACCACTCGATTTTTTGTGTGGGGGTATTTGAAGAATGAAGTGTATAAGAGAAAACCAAAAACTATTCAGCAAATTAAAGATTTTATATGTCAAGAAGCGGCAAAAATAGATGGTGATATGTGTCAAAATGCCATTAAGTCTTTTCATGGACTCCGTAAACATTGTATTGATGTCGATGGTTATTCTGTTGAATATTATTAAATTTAGATAAATGCTTTTTTGTTATTTAAAACCATTTTGTCATAATGTTTTGCCAATAAAAGTTATTGCAGTTTAAAACCAAGTAGTTACTTTATGATCACCCTGTACATTGGAATAAAATTGTTTCACACGTTACAAAATTAATGTAGAGCAAAAAAGTAAATAAATATTTTCTCAATTGTTACAATTTTGTTTTTTTCTGTGATGTTTTTGTCGGATCTCATTTTAAATTTCGTTTCCCAGAAAAAATCAATCGAGTCTCGATTTATATTTATTCGAATATTTTCTTTGTTATTAATTCAATTAATAAAATACAAATCCAAATAAATTCCGATAGATAAAATCAATAAATAATTGATCGACACAAATACCTTTTTTGACGTTCGTTTAAGTTTTTGAGAAACGTTCGAGAGATTTTTCACTCTTTTGTTCCCATCGAAATCGTTTTTCTTTTCCTTCTGTGCCAACGAAGAGACATCAAAAAAAGTTCAAACAAAATAACATTGTCAATAATTTTTGATTATTACAAAAAATTCCAAAATTTTTTTTTTCATATTTGTAAAAATAAATCACCAAAAATCGAATCTTACGTCATTAATCGATTTATCTTTTAATTTGCGAGTTCTCAATTCCTAAATTGTGAAAATTTTCATTTCATTACACTATTTAAAAATCAGTAATTAAACCATATTATATCAAATCTGTCATCAATATATTTAGTTATACTTATAATATTTTTAAATTGTTGAAATACTTTTTGTAATATTTAAACAAAAATAGTTTTATTTCTAATGGAATAATATTGCGAATAGATTATCGTTTTTTTTTCAACGAAAATTGATATCATAAAAAAGACTGATATATTTTTATAATGTTTTATAAAAAATTAACAAAAACTTATTTTGATAAAAATTTTATTATTCAGTAATGCATTTAGAGAAGAAAAATATTTCTACAGTTCTCATTGGTGAAAAGCATTATATGAAAATATCAAATAGAACTTAAAACGGATTGTGATAAAAAATTTGAAATTATTTACCATGAGATGATTAACGTTGAGTAAGGTTATTTGGATTTCAATTTACACAATTTCATAAACCCTCAAATATATTTTTTTTCGAACGGTTTTTTTAATTTATTTAATTTATTAAACGGTACATTAGAATGCCTATAAAATACAACGAAAATAAGTTTTAAGTAAACAATTATGAAAATTGCGATATTTGCAATGAAAGATATTAATGACTATTTAATTATGGTTTATTTTTAGGTATATTTATTTGAGTCTTGCTATTGTACAGTAATGTTTAGTTCGGTAAATGCAAATGAATTCTTTTATATTATGTTTAGTAAATTCAATCTTGTTCTTTTCAAAATAAAAAAAATATTAGCTTTATTTTTAAAAACTAAAATACCTAGTTTTTTTATTTTCTGTGCATTCATTTAAAAAACTTCTTAGTATTTGATAATCAAATATATGACCATCAATTTGCGTTAAATGTTCAAAAATTATAATTGCTACTTTGTTTATAAGTAAATACTGTCATTATTCTTTGTTGAAATAAATATTCGTTTATCATATTTAATAAGAAACAGAAATTTCAATTCATAGATCAATAATTGTAATAATTTATGAAGGAGTGGTACTGAAAAAGATACAAATCGATCTTAATTAATCTATTACAATTTAAAGTTTTAACTTCATTAAAAGTTGTGATATATTTGAAGATACAAATTTATTTTTTACTTTCGTTGCTATAATTATAAAATGGTCATTATGTATCATTTTCATGGTATACTTATGAATTGATTAAAATGAATTATTTTCTGTTTCATAACAATGTTAGAGTTATTTTGATTAAGGCTAACCTACTTTATCAATTAAAATCTTTAAAAAGCAATGTCTCATCAATTTTGATTTTGATCATACTTCGTCGAGTAGAAATAGCTTGATGTTATAACCACCATCGTAATAAACAATTTAGAATTGTTTTTAAAAATTTATATATAAATCATGAAAAAAATTGCTGAACAACTGTAACTAAATATTAAACATTAGTTACTCTAAGGTTTGTTGCTAAGTCTCTCGTCAAAATTCAAGGATTTGCTTCAACAATTACCTTTAAAATGTCTTCATCAAAAGTTTTATCTTTTAACTCAAAATCACATAAAATAAATTTAACGGAACGAAATTGAAATGCGCATAAAGACATTTCTTCATGTGTAACAAGCAACCCCTATTTTTAAAATTCGTAAAAACTTATTGATCAAAACCAACATTACTATTCCTTATATTTGTTTTCTTTGAAGGCTCTCTTAATACAGAATTTCAAAATTATTTTCACGATTATAAATACTATAATAAAAAGAACTCCTCCCAAATATTCATATTACTTAATTGAATTATTGGAAAGGAGTCTCTCTCTTTGTTATAGTAAATATCTAAAAATATACAAAAACTTTATGAATAATTTATTATTTTTCAACTATATTATTAATAATTAATATCCTCTTTTCACTAAACAGACCACAATTTTTAACCCAGTTTATTTTTTTTATAAATTAATAAAAAAGGTTTTTTTCCATTATTTTATTATCTAACTTTCTATATCGGTATTTATTTATATAGGTATGTATCCATGGAATTTAGAAACCTATTTTTGAAGGCTTTGTACTCAATCAATTTTCTTCAAAATTGACATACTTACTCATTTTCGATGACAATAAATGATTATTTGAAAATTTGATCAAAAAAACTTTTTAAGGTCCGAAAATGGGAAAAACGGAAAATCTAGAGTTCCAGAACAATATTAATTGAAAAAGATCTACTTATAGATTATAAGTAGTTTATTTTAATTTTTTGTGTCTTTTAAATTATATTTTTAATTTAAACTTTGTTGTTAAAGTAGAGTTCTTCCTGCATAAAGAATGAATATAAAAAATTGATTTTTTTGATTTACTAGTTTATTTTATTAAATATAGAAAAAATATATACAAATCATTGGCAATATAATAAAATTTAAAACTTAAATTAAATTTTTATTTATATTGTTAGTTTTATTTATTGTAAATAATTACAATAGTATTTTCTATCTGCCATGTTTATATTATATTATTATTTATACCCTTATTTTGTTTATCCTTATTTATATATCATTATTTGCCTACTCATATTTCTATATAATTATTTACTTACTTATCATATACTCTTATTTATATATTATCAATAATTCATCTTTATTTAGATATTTTTATTTATCCATCTTTATTTTCACGTCACAATTTTTATAAACTTATTTAAAAGGTGGCCCATTATCCCTGAGCTTTCTGAGATAGTCTTTTTTATTGAAGGGAAAGAGATAAAGTTAACAATATATACATTTTAATAATTCTTATTAGTTGCAGTTTTAAAAAAAACTGGAGCACCCTCAGAAGCAAGCGTTAAACGAATTATTTTAAAGTGTTTGGAAACCGCAAATGCAAGCGCAGATGTTAACAAACGAAAGGAACAAGTGAAAACGTCAAAAAAGTTCGAGAACACTTCCTCCAGGAGCAATCAATATCAACAAGAACAGCATCTCAAGAGCTCAGCATACCTCGCACCACCTTACAAAGAATTTTAAAAGAAGATTTAAGGATGAAGCCGTATAAAATTCATATCTTTCATCCACTCAAGGAGCAAGATTGTGTTCGACGATTGGAGTTTGCAAATGGCCCAATAGGGATGAGCTTTTTGAAAAATTTCCAATAAGAGAACTACATTTTCTAAAAAGTTGATTTAAACTTTATTAAAAAGAGCGAATTTTGCAGTTTAAGATATGAGATTTTCGAAATGCCCTCCATCAGACAAAACCACGTCTCGTTATCGATTCTCAAACCCTACAAAAACTGCCTCCAAAGTAGAAATCGGAATATCTTTGAGGCACTTCAATATTGCTTCCTTCAGGTCCGAAAGGGTTCTTGGAGCATTTCTAAACACGCTATCCTTTAAGAAATCCCATAGAAAAAAGTCACAGGGGTTGAGATCCGATGAATAGAGATGCCATTCTTTTCCGCCATCTCCTAATCTTTTCGCATCCAGGGCAATAATCCTTGTTCCAAAATGCTCCGATATAAAATCGAATACGTCCTGTGTCCAATGTGATCTCGCACCATCCTGCTGAAACCAAAACTTGTCAACTTTGCATAACCCTATCGCAATAGGAATGAAAAAAAGGTTCCAAAATTTTTTGTATTTGATTGCATTCACTGTTTTATCGAAATAGTAAGGACCAATAATTCCACTTGCGCTTATTGCGCACCAAACAGTAATCCTGGTTGAACGCAGAGGCTTTGCAATGAAGAGATGAGGGTTCTCTGTGCCCCAGTGTCGCCAATTTTGTTTATTTACAAAACCGTCCAAATGGAAATGTGCTTTGTCTGTAAACCATATATCCTGGTTTGTTAATAAGCCGTTATCGATGTAGTCGAGAAGTTCATCTGCAAACTCTAATCGTCGAACACAATCATGCTCCTTGAGTGGTTGAAAGATCTGAATTTTATACGGCTTCATCCTAAAATCTTCTTTTAAAATTCTTTGTAAGGTGGTGTGAGGTATGCTGAGCTCTTGAGATGCTGTTCTTGTTGATGTTGATGGCTCCTGGAGGAAGTGTTCTCGAACTTTTTCGATGTTTTCACTTGTTCCTTTCCTTTGTTAACATCTGCGCTTGCATTTGCGGTTTCCAAACACTTTGAAATAATTCGTTTAATGCTTGCTTCTGAGGGTGCTCCAGTTTTTTTTAAAAACTGCAACTAATAAGAATTATTAAAATGTATATATTGTTAATTTTATCTTTTTCCTTCAATAAAAAAAGACTATCTGAAAAAGCTCAGGGATAATGGGCC
Source organism: Girardia tigrina (assembly GCA_001938485.1). NCBI lineage: Eukaryota > Metazoa > Platyhelminthes > Tricladida > Dugesiidae > Girardia > Girardia tigrina. The sequence continues at coordinate 39,428 of MQRK01233466.1, read as the reverse complement.
ACCCTGTACTTATTAAATTTACATATTAATATTTACAATAATTAAAAATTTAGATCTGAAATCCATAACGAAGTCAATATAGCTATATAAAACTACGATTTAAACTTTTGAAATCTCAATTGAATTAAATTTACTCACTGATAATTTAATAATAACTGCATGAATAGATAATTCTACGGTATTGCTGTACATTTTTATTTTGACGGAGTTCATCGAATCTATTCTTATTACACTGACAATCTGATAACAAAGTTTTGACGTCCGAACGTTACAATCTATTATCAACAATAACTCTAACGTTTAATTAACGAACACAGCTGGCATCCATTACCAAAAATCAGACTTCACTTTATTCATTATCTGAACCGTCAATATCCGGTAATCGAAATTAAGTTAATTGGTTATTTACCTAGTGATACTGTTGTAATTATTGTATCTCGGTAGTACCTTATTTTTATTAATGTTAACCTCGTATAATCCACGTTTTCCTGTTTCGTGATAGTTTATTATTCGTTTTACTTTTTCCGTTTTTGTTGTAAATTAATAATATAGTTTAATTATATAGAATTTAATTTTTATTAATTTACCTAACTTAATATTAAAGCGAGCTTATAGATCGTTATATAAAACCGTTATCCGTCAGCTCGCTTTAATGTAATTACTGGGTAAAATTTCTGTAATTAAACACTGACTAGCCGTTTAAAGATTTGTTTAAACTTTTTGTTCAATCAATGGACCGAACATCAAAAGGTGTTATTAATATTTCTTTGTCCTAATTATTTCTTTTTTCAATTCTAGAACAAAATTTTATATAATACTTCTTTACAACTGCTACTTTTTTAGAAACGATATATAGAAAAGAATTATCATGAGTCCTTTTTGTCTTTTGTTATAATAAAATATAAAATAATTAAATTATAAATACTTCATTCTAATGTAATAACATTAAACTTTTTTTGAGAATCTATATTTTTTTCTTCGACGAACACTGCTTCTAAACTACCTTCACAGACATAATCAACATACGATAATGTAGGAATAATCCATGGAAGTGAACGACCCTATTTCTATTTCATCGTGTTTCAATTATTAAGTTCTAAAATCTAAAATCAAATCTGTGGTGATTTGAAGCAATGAGTTGACACAAAATGATGCTTCCAGGAAATGTTACGGGAAATTAAAATGTTAATATTAAAATTAATATTTAAAAATTAATATTTAAATTAATACTAGTAAAAATTATCTCATAATTTGTTTATGACACAAGTTGGAGACCTATGAAAAAATTTTTTTTTATTTGATAAGACGAGATTTTTATTGCAATAAACCCAACGACATCCTATACAATATTACTATTGATGAACATACAAATATATATTCCCTATGAAGATGCATATTCTTCTTTTTATGCACGAGTAACTCTATCAGTGTTTATGGGTTTGTTTAAGCCAGATGCGTTTTTGCGGTTGAGGAAAACTTACCCATTTCTTTATTTGTATGTATTTACAAACTTTGACAATGCCAATTAGTTAATTATTCTGTACGTATTGTATAGGACGACATCAATAATTGTATATAAAAGCATAAAATTTTAAGTAAATTTTAATCGTGTTGAAAAGTATTTCTATCGATATCTTCTTAATCTCTCTGGCTATATAGCAAAATAATATCAGAAATTAAAAGTGCACTACTTGAATTTTTTACATCTATTACTTTTAATTACATTTTTATTTGAATACTTTTCTTGTTACTTTTAAATATTTTTAAAGGATCTCAACTTTAAAAATTCCAATTGTGAGAAATATTTTTGAATGGTGCTTATTGTATGTTGTTTTAGGATTGTGTTTCTCCCACAAAGATGGAAGATTGATATTTTAAATATTTCAAAACGTCGGATTATTTATTCATTTTTAAAATTTAAATAACTAATTTTAAAATTAAATTAATATATGATAAACTATGGTGGAACCCGTACGGACAGGCATCAATTCACGGGCTAAGGACTTCAACTTACAGGCTACGGGCTACAGTACAAGGCGCCTTTACATTTTTAGTTATCGTTCATTGGCAGAATTTTAAGTCATTGGCATTTGAAATTTTAATTTAATTTGAGATTAGTTGATCACAAATGAGAAATAGACGTAAAAGTTCACTATTTCTAAATAGTTTATGGAGTTGCTATAATTCAGTAATGCAATGATTTCCAAAAACTAACAATTCGATTGAATGTTTGCATCGAGCATTTAACGAGTTTTTGATTTCAAATCATCCAAATATTTGGCGTTTCATTGATGTACTGAAGCATGAACGAAGCATTAATGAATTAAAGATTAACCAATATATTGTTGGACAAGAGCGACCTTTAGGAAGGACAAAATATATATTATATAGGATAGTAGCTAGTAACAATAATGTGTAAGGAATATTTTAAATTGTTTGAATGTGTAAATGTATTGATGCTGTAAGTTGATTTAAGTATGTTGAATTTAGAATGGTGATTCTCCCACCCAGATGGAAATTGGTATTTTTTTATTTAAATTTAAAGTGATTGACTTTCGAACATAGTTAAAATAATCATTTTATAAGTGCTTATTTTTTAATTTAACAATTAAAATTAAGTTTAATATGTTTTTAATAAAATTTAAATTAAATGCATTTTTAATAATTTGATAACATTTTTATTATTTTGGGTTTTATTTAGAAATGGTAAAAATTATTTTTTTTAATTAATAATTTTTAGAAGTTATATATTTTAAAAAATGACTTAGAAAAATTGTTCGAATAATCATGATTAAAAATAGAAATAAGAAAACCAATTAGAATGATGAAAAACGATGAAAGACTTTCTGAGAGTCATAATGACTCTAAATGCGATTGTAATAAAAATTCAAACGAGCCTTGTCTAAATGTTCTTAGTATAATGCATTACTTTTATATTATTTAAAGGGTGTGACAAGCAATTTTCATTTGAACGTTTAATAATAAAATATTAAAGCATTAAACATTTTTTGATAAATAAAATATGTTTTTGTTTTCAATATTGAATGCAGTTTTTATTTATTAATATTTGTTTTTATTCTACATTTTTATAATTCATATATTACTTTTAATTTATTTTAAGTAACAGTACTAATTTTAATTAAGTTTTTTAAACATTTTATATCCGCGATATTTTTACTCGCGACATTTTTGACCCACGACATTTTGAGTACGCGATATTTTTGTTTGCGGCTTGTGATCGCGACATTTTGACGCGAAACCCACTTGTCGTCATTATGCTCATCAATGGCAAGACAATCAAATTCACTGCTGTCTTAAGTAATTGATGGAGAGAAAATTTCATATTTAAAGGAGCTTCATTTCAGATGATCTCTCTCAAAGGAGAATGAAACCATATGTGGTTACTAAAATACCTCTCCAGAGCTGCCTCGGATGTTCCATCGATAAGCGCAATCGCCTGGGAATGATTGCAATTGAATGAAATGAGCGTTCGCAAGCGTATTGATGGAACTCAGGAACTCCAAGAGCGTCCAACCATTTGTGAAGTCTCAGATAACTATGTTTGCTTATTCACAAAAATATCAAGGTGAACAACTGGATTCAGTAGTAAATATCTGCAATTTTCAGCTACCGATGCCAAGTTGACTGACCGGATTCAGAGGTCATTGCTACTGCTTTTGAGAACTCTTTGTACAACTTCAGTCAATCACAACCCTCCTTTTGAGCAACATTGAGTACATCAATGAAAATAGACGAAGCTGCTATTGTGTTCTCAATACGAACAAGCATATCAGAATTGTATGGCCCATCTAGGGTTTGGAGGTATTTCGCCAGATCCATAAAAAGATCGAAGACATTGTAGCGCTTTATAATACCATTCTGAATGTGGCTCGGCTTTATTTTAAGACCAACTATAAGGAACTCAACATTTTTCAACGCATCTTTAATTATAAGGTTGATTTAGTGAGTATCACATCTTATTGACAACATGATAGGGTGCTGTTGAAATACTTGCTCCATCGTGGCAACCATACATCAGGGATTGTTGGTAATAGCACTGATCACCTTGATATCAAAAATATCCAAATTGTCTAGTAAATAAAATACACACGTTGAAATAGACAATGCACTATTGTCAGGTATCAAGAAACTCTGCAAAAATACTGGTTTCGAGGGTTAAGTGGAGAATAATAACAAGATGGTTAAATTTTTGTAGTTGAATACATGATTTAGTCCTTATTTATTATTTTAGTTATAGTTTTAAGAGAAACTTTGAGAAAACTAAAGCAATTAATTTATTAAATTAATTTACATAGAATTTAAAATTAAATTAATATTTATTATCTTATATTGAGAGTTCTGACAAAAGATTTTTAAACTGTTTAAACTAAAAAAATATGTAATTTTTTAAAAAAAAATAATGAAAAAAAATTTATTTTTCAAATTTATTTTTAAAAAATAATCATATAATTTTTTAAATAAATTTAATTGCTTCAATGTTTTTCTATGACATTAAATTTTTCAGTATAAACTGCCACAAACTGTAATTATAAGTGCTTGCCGTAACGCGGTATTCAGTTTTTTAGTATTTAAAATTATTTGTATGTCCAAACATTATTGTAAAAGGATGGAGTTAATTTATATTTTGGAGCCCGTACCTCAGGCCGGGGGGCAAGGTACGGGCTAAAATATTTTTTAAAATTATTAAAATTATTTTGTAATTTAAATTATAAATCATTTTAAAATCGAATTTTAAATAAATTATAAATTAAATTTGTTCAAATAATACGATGTTTAAAAAAAGAATTAAATTTATCAATCAAAAACGATTACTAGTTACAAGAGTTTTGTGGAGAATTATCCAAGTGACAATTCAAATTGTGATATCAATACATGTATTGAAAATCAAATTAGTGTCCTTTATACCAATATTTTGGAATTATTTTTATACTAAAATGATAAGTCATAATTAATGTTTGTTTATGACATTAGAACTAAAAAGACATTTAAAATCAATCAATAGTAATATGAAATAGTGAAGAAATTAATGAGAATTATTGCAAAGATAATTCAAATGTTTTCAAATCCATATTAACCCATTAAGTACGAATGTTTTCAAATGGTAACATTAACTTTATTAAAAAAAATAACAATTTTTTTCAAAGTATTGTTTTATTATACTAATGTTTCCATATTGGAAAATTTTTATTATGAATAAAACCTTATCAAAATTTTTTCGAGTATTTTTTATTTCTATTTTTTAACATTGCAGAAGAGTTAAATTTCAAAACCAAATCAACAAATTATAAAACATTTGGTGCTTATTGGGTGGATGGTCTTGATAATTATTATTTATGACTATTGTTTTAACTTTATTTAAAATTCGCTTTCAATTGGTAAATAATTTTCAATAAAAAATAATTAAATTTATTAGATAATATTGAATAAAGATCTTTTTGTATAAAAAATATGATAACTTCTTTTATATAAATACAAATTTTTTTTTTCGCCAATGAGAAATAATATTTTTTAATTGATTGTTCTGAAGTTTCTCAAAGACTTTCAATAATCCGGTCAAACTCTTTTTTTGATATTACAATCGTCAAACTGAAGAGAATTTAACTTTTTAAATCTGTAGATACAATCTATAATAACTTCAAGAAGACTCTTAAAATTTCATTTTGTCTTTTCCAATCCGTCATTCATTCATAATTCTTTTAAGAATAAGAAATGGGAATATTACAATCAATTGTTTTACTTTTTTTTCAGATTCTTCTCAATTATCAGCAACTTTTTTTGTTTCAAATTACCAAAATTTCTTGCGTATAAGCCGCACCTAAAAATTTCAAAGGAGTACGAGATTTATGTTCCAATCTGGTTTATCGATTTCCGTGTAATGGGTGCAACGCCACATACATTGGATAGACGTCTCGTCATCTCTGTAAACGGATTCAGGAGCATGGACGATTGGGTAATGGGAGTAATATTGCTGGACATATGAAGGGTTGTAAATCGGAGGTGAAAACAACTAATTTTAAAATATTGTGCAGTAATTTTAAAAATTATTGGGAAAGAGTTACTTGTGAAGCATTATTAATTAAATCACTTAATCCGTCCATTAATGTCCAAACAAATCTCTCTTCCAATTTGTTGAAAATATTTAATTAGTTATTACGCAAGATGTTTGCATAATCATCAATTTGCTATATATAAGACAGCGAAATTGTTGTTAATTCAGGCTGAAGATGGTGGAAAATCCACCGAAATACATTGCGACAATAAAATTTGAGTTTAATGGCGTTCTGGATTATAAATATTCAATTCTAATTATTTTTTAGTAAAATAAAATGCATTAAAATCATAAAAAAATATTTATATCTCAAGTCCACAACCATGACCTGGTTGAATAATAATTTACATATTTAATCCATACAACTCAGTAATTTTAAACAAGCATTTTTTGTTCAAAATTCCCAAAGTATTTTAATATATAAATTTTATTTTTCTTGATAAAAAAAATAAAGTATTCCAATAAAGTTATAAATCAATTAAAAATCAGAATGACTAAAAAATTACGTGCCTATAGGTAAGATCTACCTATGTTCTTGGTTTTTAAAGGCGAAAATTCAGAGAATAGTACTCAAAATGAGAAATTTAAATGTAAAATTATCGGTGTGTGATAAATTTAATAGACGATTTAGTATTTATAGCCAGAAAAGTTTCTCTTATAGTTTAAAAACTGTGTCCGGAGGGGAGCATTATTTTCCAAACTGATGATAAAAAATCAATGCGTACAGCTAGAATTGTTAAAGAATTGCTGTCAAAAAGGATTTAATGAATTTGAGCATCTTGTTTTGCCACCACAATCCCCACGCCTCAACATTATTGAGAATTTACGGTCAATTTTTGAGATTCAAGTAAGAAGTCGATTTCCACCACTAACGTCTCTTAAATAACTGAAAGGTGTTTAAACTGAATCATAGGATAAAATTCTTTTGGAAACAATTCACAGTTTGTAGGAATCCAATACCTTCAAGAATCGAGGCTGCAATTTCCGACAAGCTGCACTAAAACAATTTATCAATATTTTTTGATTTTTAAGGTGTTTCCATAATCGTTTTTAACCCTTTTATTTATAAATATATAATCAAACTTGCTACTCAATATACAAATTTAATACTGCTTTTATAAGAATTTTTTTCTAGATTGTATTTCAATGTTGATAATGAAATAAAATTTCACCAAAAGTAAACTCACCAACAACTTTTTCATATTACAGTTTCCTTTTATCTTTTTTATTTCACTGCATGCCTAATCTGGAATACTAAAATATAAAATGAAAATAAGGTATTATATATTATGCGATTTTTATATTTGCACCAATATATTGATATATTATTGCACTTATAACATATTGCACATATGATATATTGCACCTATATATTGACATAATATAAACCCGCATACACACACACACACACACACATATATATATATATATATATATATATATATATATATTCCTTTCATTACACTTTAATCTAAGTATAAATTAATTTCTAAGAAAACTATACTTTGAAGCAGTTCATTTTTAATTCGAACCTAAAACATTTTTGTTTGACTATGAAATTGAATTAATAGTTCCGATTAAATTTTTAAATAACTCTTATATGACTAAACAGCATGGAAATCATGATAGTGAGAAATATTTTCGAATAGTGTTAATTGTATGTTGTATTTGGTGTGTTGTTTTTAGGACTGTTTCTCCAACCCAGATTGAAGATTGTTATTATGAATCGTCGGATTACTTGGACAATTAAAAAATGTAAATAACATCTTTAAAATTAAATTAATATATTTTAATGAATAAATTTATAATAATTCTTTAATAAAAATATTTTAAATCTCTTTGAATGTGATTTAAAATATTTTAATAGTATATTATAAAGTGAAGATTTATTTAATCATAAATAATATATTTAAAATGAATTTAAAATATTTTTGAAAATAATTTAACATTATTTTAGTAAGGAATAGTAATTTGTTCGAATAATTAAAAAATTAAGAAAAAAAATTAAAAAATTTATCAAGCTAAAAACTACAAAAGTTTTGTGGAGAATTGTCCTGGAGGTCATTCGAGTTCTGATGCAAATTAAAGTATTGGAAACCTTATTAGTTTTCTTCATAATGATCTTAAATCAGGTAACCAGATAATTCGACACATTTATTAATTCGACATATTTCTCATTCGACACATTTTTAAATTCATATTTAATTACTAGATTTTTATTTATTATATTTTATTTTATTATAGCCTCATGCAATGATACATATTTTTTCTTTACAATCTCTGAACGACCTGACAGAGCATTTGCCAAAGTCAGTCTGTGACAAGCTATATCTCTTCGAAGTCCATCAAGTAAGGTCCAAATACTGGGGTGGCTGCATTGAAATATGGCATTAAGAGCATTGTGGAAACCTTCGCGACAATTCATGCCTTTTAAAAATCGACCAAGATTTTTATTGGTAACAACTGCGGTAGTAGTTGTTTAAGAATTTGAAACATCGTGTGATAAGTTTCTGTATCCTTTTTTTTGCAAAAGAAAGTAAATGCAAGGTAGATATGATGTGTCTATTTGAGAATGCCAAGTATACAGCTGATAAAATATGTCAGGTGACTTGCCGAATGTTCCATCACCATAAATGGTGTCATTGCAAAGTTTAAGTAATAGGTCTCTGTCATCAAATGCCAAAACTCTTTTAGGATCATTAGTCCCGGAATCATACAAAACTAGTATAGAATATTTGTCCGGGATCACAAAGTTAGGTGCAGTTGGATTCGGAATATGATCAGCCTGTTTCTGCTTATGCTAATTTCTAAAAATTGATGATTTCTTAGGCATATGACAAAGAATGTCCATGCTCAAGCTTTGTAATGCATGTACCATCACATTTCGGGTAGAGCACCTACTTCCTTCATGGCAACCTTCATTTTATTTTGAGCAATGTTTGCAACAACCTTCTGAGGGCAGGAATCATGTGAATGATTACATGAAGGCGAACAGTGGTATTATGGTCGTCCGCTGTCTTAAGGAAAGCATGACATCTTGTACTTTGATGCTGCCTGCATCTCTAAGTTATGACTCCATTCTTAGTGCAAAATTTAGAGTAATCAAACCCTAGATAAATTAGGACCAAATTACCTCTCTCAGTAGTAGTGAATTCCATAGTGAACAGATCTATCGTAATAAACAGCTTGAAAAACTCTTCATAATATAAATAATTAAACAAATATTTTATTTTTAATACCATAAAAATTGATTTTTTTCATATTAAATTGATTTTTTATATATATAAAATATATAAAAATTTAAATCTATGATCAAAATAATATGGCTGGCTGAATTTTAAACAAATGAATTTTTAAAACTTTTTTTCATATTAAATTGATATTTTTATATTAAATACATATTTTTCATATTAAATACATATTTTTTTTCATAAAAATTGTTTTTTTTTCATACTAAATTGATATTTTTTCATATAAAATATAGAAAAACTCATTAGTCTAACTAAAAATATAGTTATTGAAAATTTCGTGTTTCAAAAAATGTGTAGTAATAATGAAAATATTTCATTTTAGTTATTGATCGAATTAAAAAATGTGTTGAATTAAAAAAAATAATCGAATTATAAAAATTTCGAAATAAAATATTTGTCCAATTAAAAAAATGTGTCGAATTAAAAATTTTGTGTCGAATTGTCTTATGTCAAATTGTTTTGTGTCGAAATGTCATGGAACCCTTAGATCATTATTCAACGGAAATAAAGTTTCTATCGAGACTTTTAATAAATAAAATGCTGTAATGAATTAGATTTTGACTATATTTAATCCCTTCTTTTTAATAGATAAAATGTATAAGTTTAAAGCAAAATGAAAATTAAATTAATAGTTTTAAAATTATTTAATTTTTGAAAAATCTAATGAGGAAAAAATTGAAGAGGAAAAGGGTTTTTTTGATTCAGTTAATAAAAGGAATCAGACACTAAAGTATTATTATTTCGAGAAAGTGGTATAATTTTCCCATTAAAAAATAATATTTATGTTCTTTATTGTTAAAATAAAAGAAATTAAATTCTCTTTATAAATTACGACTAGTAAGGTCAAACCAGCTTAATGCCAATGTCTTACTAAGATACATTGGTGGTCAAATTCAATGAATTAACAGTTATATTATTTTGACTGATAATGATTTTGTTTCGTTCGCGATTAAGGTATATATTTGCACGATC
>MQRK01233466.1:9505-19760 GCA_001938485.1 Girardia tigrina | reverse complement strand
ACAGTGTGTTGACAACATGGGGGGATATTTTGATTAAAAATAAAATGTTATTATTTAAAAAAAATCGATTTACATTTTACTTTAACTTTGACCCGTTTCATATCGAACAACCTAATAGTAATTAAAAAAATAAAACAACAAGAAAAATAATGTCCTTTTTACTAATCATAACATTTTTTCTTGCAAAGGAAGGTGTGGCTGTTGCATCTTGTATTAAATGTTTGATTTCCCCAATTGCTATACGTGCATAAGATTTTTTTATATTTACTTCGTGAGTATGATCGCTGTACCTCTCTCGTGCAATATTTTCGCCTTAAGTAATCAAACGGGCTTTACATTTCAATGATTGATACAATCTACCTCTTTATGATGTCGTTTTACATTCATTATCTCGTTCTTTAACGTATTCATAATTTTTATATATCTCAGTGGTTTTTTTCTATGTACATATTCCAAAAGTCAAAACCATCAAAATTTTCGTTTAGTAAATTTTATTTTTTTTTAAATTTTATTAATTGTTAAATAAAAACGCGATGAAGTGTAATTAAACCACTTTTATTAATTAATCAATTAATTGGTGAATGTTTTTATAAATTACTAAAATTTAATTGAGAATAAATAAGTTTACATAATTTCAGCTCTATCCGATTATGAAAAGTTAGACAAATGATGACTAAAAGATTCATATCTAAACAGACAAACTGAACGAATAAGCATTGTTAGGTTCGATATTAAAAGTTGAAGCTTTTTTTGTCAGTGAGCAAAAGTGCACGGTTGGTACATGAATACATTCGCACCATGTTTCCAGCCGTAGCCGTCCTCAACATGTGCCATTGTTTTCACAGGGGTTCTTTTCTCGCGGCTTCCCCACGCACCCTTCCCTTGGGTGATCGTTTCAGCCAAGCCCGATACTTCTACTCAACACCTTATCAACTAATCATCGGAAGATAATTCTTCCTCCCATGATGAGTTGTTTTCATCCTCAGACAAGTCTCCAACTCGCGTTCTATATGGGAAGGAGACATGTGCTTTGTCGTCAGATGATTCGTCATCCTGGACTTGATCTTCTTCAGCCCCTGTTGCACTTAAGTCATAAAGTTGTATGACTGTAGGAGTGCATTCAGGACGGCTGGATCAAAATCCTCAATGTCCTCAGGTCTTACATGCTCATAATCCTTTTCATCCATCATGATCATCGATTCCTGAGGTTCTTCTCTGTCCTTTATCACTATGTTTCTTAATCTCAGAGTCTTACTAAGGATCACACCATCCAGGTGATACGTCCATTGTGCTGCCGAGTATTTAACATTTGATACAGAGCAGTCAATCGCAATTCTTCGTATCATCTTTGGTGGGATCTTCAGAGTTGTCAATATATCGGTGCTCCTCTTCGGCAAAGTTCCTAAAGCACCCACCTGAAGAGTATGCATCGACGCCGTGGTTTTGGCAAATTTCCGCTAAGTTCTGTTAATGGTCCAGATTCCTGGTATTGCTGTTGTCAATGTTCTTTATCGTATCATATGGACACTTGAAATCAATTAGGTATCGGGTCTTTGATCCTGGCACATAAACTTGCAAGTCTACTCGGTCTTTCGAGGTGCATATTGACACTCCCTATTTATGTGTACTGTGCAATCAAGATGCTGAACACCAAAATTTTATTTTAATCAGTTTTCATTTTTTATAATGTTGTTTTAATAATTAAATGTTTAATTAAACTTTCAATTTAAATATTTTCAACTCTAAAATTTTTAATTGTTATAATTTTTAAAAACATATATTTTAAATTTTATGAAAATTCTTTTGAGAGATTTTACATTCAAAAATTGTAAAATTTATGTGAGTTCTCATAATTCAAACAAATATGATAATTAAAAAATAAAAAAAATCTATTTAAAACAACTTTTGAATTAGTAAATCAATATCCTATTTTTATAAAGTAAAATAAAAAATTTAAGCCGTAAAAATAACTTTAGTCATAAATTATTAAGGCTTTGCTACATTTTTTTATTACAATTTTAATATTTCATCAGACCATTGTTATTGTTTGTTCTAAGGAACAATATTCTTAGAAAGAAAAAGACAAATGAAATTTAATTGTTAAAATTTAAATACTTTTAAAAGCATTTGAATCAATATTTTTTTGTATTATGTCAAATTGTTTTTTATATTAAATCTGATATAAAATCTTATTTTAAGAACAGAAAAAATGTTTTTTTAGTACCGGAAAGACTCGACAAACCGATGGAAATTTAATTGGATTGTAAATATTAAAAAAATATATTTTAAATTGATAGTTAAAATAAGTCAATGAAAAAACATATTATACAAAAACTAATTTGATAATTAATAACACCCTTCAATAAGCTAAAATTTATTTTCAGAATATATTTCCGTGAATTTTCCACCCTCTCCTGGTTTCATTAACAACAATATTGCTGTCTTAAATCGAATTGATAAACTTATAACTAAATTAAATAGCTAATTAAATATTTTCAATAAAGTGGAAGAGAGATTTGTTTGGATATTGATTAATGGAGTATGTGTTGTAGGCCTCCTCTTTAATATAGGCAACCTCCCTTCGGTGGCTTGAAACGAGTTACACGCGGAACCAATAGCTCATAGAGCTTTTTAGGAGTCTGAGTCGGTGTATCCTTGCACAAGCAAGCAAAGCAAATAAGCACTCATCTGATTACGAGCCCCGCCATTACCGCGTTTCCATAATCCCACTCAGAATAGCGTTGCCTTTTTGGTAGTGTATGGCAAGTCCTTGCTACTCATACTAACCAGACGGCATACTAATAAGGCAAGATTAGGACACTTCAGTCTAGAGATGAACTCTAGTTTCCAGGGACACCGCGTGGATGTATGACCAAATGACTTAACACAGGTTACCGCAGTAACAGTTTCTTTCTCCCATTTATATGACATTGCAAAAATAACAAGAAAATTGATAGACCAGATTTGAACATAAACTTAATATAGTTGGAGATTTATTGATGAAAATAGTTTGAATTTTGCAAGATTTTCAAAGGACTTTTATTTAAAGTTTTATTATCAATTAATTTTAAAACAGAAGATAATTTTTTTTATAACCTTCTGAATAAGGAAAGATTTGCATAAGTCAAATATTAATATTCTAATTTATACATTTCTAATTAAATAAAAATTGTTGCGAAAATTGATTATAAAAATTATTTGAAATACATAAATTTATTTATAAAATTATTAATAAAAACAAAACATTGAAATGGTAAAATTAAAAATCAATTTAATATTTTAAATTAATTTACATAACTAATGAAATGAGACAATCTTGCATGACCTTTAGTATATTTCCTGTACCAATTTGTTTAGATTATTTTTTATTATTAGAACATTTACAAAACTTTCTATCAGTTTCATGAAAGAAGGAATAAGTAAGCTATTCTCTGTAAAACAAATATTTTTTCATAAGCCATAAAAATGTACGTCAAAGAGGAAATGGATTTCCTACATAACTGAAATGGCTCGGAGAGTCACACTTACCATTCCGGAAAAAAACTGAATACATTTTGAAAAGCTTCACATATTTGCTTTTATATTGTAATAATAAATTATATTGATAAATGAATTAGACATAAGTTTGATTAGGGATTGTTAAATTATATATCTTTTATTTTATTGTGATACAAAAATACTTATTCTTCATTTAAGGGAATTTTTTCGTCACATTTTTTAAAACTGGAATTTTCTCAAAATGTTATAATTTTTGGATTAGTAGCTTTTTGAACCTACTTTAAGAAAACTATTAAAAAACGTTACCTGGTTGAAAACATAGAGTTCGTCCTTTGATAATACCAAGGATTGTTATGCACATTTAAGTATGTGTTTTAAGAGCACATTATGTTTACTAAAATGATTTTTGTTGTCCTTTCTTGTTTGAACCATAGGTTTTCTTGGGTGATGCTTTCTACAGACGAGGCTTTTATGTGTTGATCTGTAAAAAATTTTAATAAATACTGTCAAAGATTTAATGATGTAGATTGCTATTTTATGACTTTTCAATAGAGCTGCATGGATTGATCCATCTTTGAAAAAACCGTTAAGTGACGACCATATTATGAAGAACATTCTTATGATTTTCAACATTTATTATAATTACAAGTTGACTTGTTCTCAGGACAATTATTACCAAACCTTTCGTCGGTTTACATGATTCAATTGATTAATATATCTATTTTCAAATTATCTGAATTTGGCACTAAAAGTATTTAACAAAATTTACATCTAAAAAATTTTATTAGTTAAAATTAAAATGAATTTAAATTTTTTTTTAAATATTAAATTTGTTTATTCGAAGACCGGAAAAAAAGAGACCACATGAAATTGGGAAATTTGCGTAAATTTTAGAGAAATTAGAAAATTTAAGTAAATGTTAGAAAAATTATTAAATTCAAGTAAATTTTAGAAAAATTAGAAATCTAGAGTAAATTTTTAAAATATTAAAAAATAATGAGATACCCCATTTTTAAATACAATGTGAGTTTCTAAAATAAAGTCTAGTATTCTATTCATGATCTTCGGAGCGTAAGCCAATCCAAAACCTAATGGAGTTAATTGATATGGACAATCATTAATAAACACTCGTTTATATTTCCGCAAATCATTTTTAATATGTATCTTTATGTGCGCATTTTTTCAATCAATAATTTTACAATTTCCAGATATTTTTCTCTACTTGCGAAGCGATTTACTAACAGCTATTGTATCCATCGTGTGAGAACGAATTAACTTATTAACTTGAATTATCTAATTTTATGTGGTCTCTTTTATCCTGGTCTCTTTTTTCCGAGAATCGATTTATTCATTTAAAAAGTTAAAATAAATTCAAACTGTTAAAATTATTCAAACTGTGAGGGAAAATTCGGAATGTTGTGAGTGTGGTTTGTATGCTGTTCAGATTGGTGACTCTCCTTCTCAGATGGGATTGATAAGTTTTTGATTAATTATTTAAATCTAATGAAATTAATTTAATAAGATTAATGTTTAAATACTAATTTATTAAAAGTTTTATAATTATAAATTCTAATAATATTTTTAGTAAACGATTTTAACTTATTGAATTTAATATAATTTATAAAACTAATTTTTTTAAAAATTACTTAATGCATTTTTGTCTAATTAAATTTTGAGAAATTAAAAGTTAATATTATTCTTATCTCATTAATTAATTTAAAGTTTTGAATATAGCTACAAAAATATATTAATCAAGAACAATTCTTCCAACAGAAATTGTTACTGAAAATGATTTTGTTTGTGTTGTAAATAAATGTTCTCACGGAAATTGTGATGTTGCATATACAAACTATTGAACATTTTAAAGGGATTTTAAAATTTAAAATAAACTAAAAAGAATTTCAAATAAATTTGAACATCGAATTTAAACTTAAATTAATTTAGTTTCAGATCATAAGATTTAAGAAATTAATTAGCAAATTGGATAGGAATGAAACAATTCCGAATCACTACACAACATTCAAACATTTCTGATACAAATGACGATAAAGATAACATTGAAGTGGTTGAAAACCCGTCAATAATAACACAGGATGTTGAGACTATCAACAACATTGTTTTCTTCAACTTTATTTAATCAATTTTTTTTCAGTTTTTTTTGACAATATTAATTATTTATTTTTATGATCACCAGTCACCAGGGGTGGCACCCGACCCGTATCTCGAGCCCGTAGCCCGTACCTTGCAGCCCGGCCCGAGCTACGGGCTCCAAAATATAAATTAGCGTCTTCATTTTCCAATATACTTTGGGCATAAACAAAATTTTAAATGCTAAAAAAACTGAATACCATGTTGTAGCAAGCACTTATAATTACTTAATAATCAACTTTATAATTAAAGATGCGTTGAAAAATGTTGAGTTCATTAGAGTTGGTTTCCAAATACTCTCGAACCATACTCAGAATGTTATTATAAAGCGTTTTTGTGAGACCAGATGGAATAGTTTTCGAACGTTTTATGGATCTGGCGAAATACCTCCTGACACAAGACGGAACATTCAATTCTGATAATCTTGTTCGCCTTGAGAATAAAATAAAAGCTTTGTCTTCTTTCGTTGATGTACTCAATATTGCTCAAAAGGATGCTTGTGATTGGCTGACGTTGTACAAAGAGTTCTCCAAAGCAGTAGGAAAGACCTTTGAATCTAGTCGGCACAACTTGGCAGTGGTGGCTGAAAATCGCAGACATTTACCACTTAATCCTGTTGTTCACCTTGATGTGTTTGTGAAAAGTCAAATGCAGTTATGTGAAGCTTCTGAAGGTAGGCTTCACAAGTGGTTGGAGGCTCTTGGAGTTCTTGAATTCCACCAATACGTTTGCGAACGCGAATTTCATTCAATTGCAATCATTCCGAGGCAATTGCGTATCTTTATAAAACAAAAAAAAACAAAAACGATACCAGCATCCGATGCAGCTGTTGGGAGGTGTTTTTGTGTCCACAAATTTATTCATTCTCCTTTAAAAGAGAACATCTTGAATAAAGTTGATGATGATATTCTTTTTATTGGATAAAATAACTCCTTTAAGTATGAAATTTTCTCTCCATCAATTACTGAAGACAGCAGTGAATTTGATTGTATCACCATTAACGGGGATGATGGTGATAAGAGAACAAGTTTTTCTTTGTACATTGATTTTGAAATAAAAATTTATGATTAGTTATTTTTTTATATGAATGTTATACATTCATATTGAATACTGACATTCTACTGCTATAAGTGAGAATTCTAAACTAGATATGCAACGCATGGAATTCGAAAGGCAAGCCAGTTAGTTAGAAATGTCGAGATGATACAAACAAAATTTAATTGAAAACAAATTTAAACATTAAACGTAAATTTAAATTAAATTATTGGGTTGTTGCATAAGTTCCCGCCGTTTTATAAACATTTATTTTCAAAGAAATCAAATAATTTTAACAACCAAAATAATGACTCAGTTAATTATATATTTAATGAAATCATAAAATTTTAACAGCAAAAATAATAACACTTCAATCAATTATGTACTCTCCTTCATTGTTCACTACTTTTTCCCATCTTTCCACCAGTTTGTTGATTCCATTTCGCATGAAATCCTTAGGTCGAGTCTCGAAGAAGTTGTTGAGCCAATTCTCAAGATGATCATGATTTTCAAAGCTCAGACCCCTCATTTCATTTGGAAGGTAGCGGAAGAAATGGTAATCCGCCGGGGCAAGGTCTGGGGAATAGGGAGGATGTTGAAGGACCTCCCAACCGAACTCTTGGAGTGCCATCTTGACAGTTTTTGCGGTGTGTGGTCGAGCATTGTCATGGAAGAGGATCACCTGGCCTTGTCCATCCGGTCGTTTTTGTTGAATTGCCTCATTGACTCGATGCAATTGGGCTTTATAGAGATTCTTTTCTACTGTCATGTTCTTTCCAAGCATTTCCCAGGGGATTAGACCTTCCAAATCCCAGCATACGCAAATCGGATGCAGGTCTTTCTTGATCCTGGGCTCAGATTTCTCTCCAGGACTCACCCACTCTTTCCCATTTCTCGTCATCAGTGATGTTCTGTATAAGAAACGTTGTGTGTGGCCATGGGTTCCTTGGTGTCGAGCGAGATTATGAGCAGCAATGGAAAGCTGCTTATCCTTCTGTTTTTAAGTGAGTTCGTGCGGGACCCAAGCTCCAAGCTTTTGAGTGAAACCCATCGACTGAAGGTGGCATGAAATTGTCGCAAAATCAAAATTCATCTTTTCGGCCCATTGTCTGCATGTCTGGCGGCCATCTTCTTTCAAAAGATCTCCGAGTTGGTCCTCGTCCATCTCAACTGGTCTTCCGGAACGAGGAGTGTCGTTGAAGTCGAAATTATCGTATTTGAACCTGACAAACCAATCCAGAGCAGTTCTCTCAGCTATAGCGTCTTCTCCATACACGGCGCAAATATCTCTGGTAGCTTCACTCGCTTTTTGAACTCGATTAAAAGCGAAAAGAAGGAGGTGTCGTTAATGAGATTTTTTGTCGACTTGACAATTCATTTGATGGACAAAAAATAATATGGGCAAAAACGATTACTTTAATCTTGTAGAGCATAGCACAGGCTTTCTAATGGTATATAACACTTCGCCAAACATCAAAAAGTCTTTGTAGAACAAATAGTTTCATGTAACGACGGGAACTTATACAGCAACCCAATAGTTTCAGATAACAAGAATCAAACTATTAATCAGCCATCTCGGTAGGAGAGACAATTCCAAATCAACACTCAACATTCAAATATAAAATATCAAACATTCCAAACATTTCTCACAAGTATGATAAAGAAAAATGATAGAATACTAATAGTTTTTTTCACATACTTATAAAATAATTAAGGACTTATTTAATTACCTTTAATTCTACATTATGGACTTTTCGAATGCACCATGCAGATTTAATTACTTTTAAGTAAATTTAACTTCACTTGTTGTAACTTTACTTTTTTTTTTGTTCTTCCAGCAGTAATTTTCCAGGCTTAAATCAACCAAGCTGGCTTGATTAGTTTAAAGGGTTCCCATAATAGTCTCAGCATTTCTTCAAATGAATGTTATTTTTTAGAATTTTAAGAAGCAAAGCATTTCTAACCATTAGAATTTAGAACACAAAGTCTAGAAATTTTTAAAAAAAATATCAAATAAATAAAATTAGATAATAGTTATTTATATATTTTTGCATATATATGTATAATTTTATATATTTATATATGCTTATTATATTCATTTTATTATCTTCATATTCCTTTATATTTTTTGATTATTTTTTGCATTATATTTTGTTAATTAATACATTCTCTTTTTTTAATATTTAAACTCGTTTTACATGATTTATAACACATGATTGATCCTCAGATTAAAAAAAATCAATATGTATAAAAATATATAAAACAATTATTCTAGTTTATTTCTTTTGATAGTTTAAATTTAATGCTAAATAATAATTATTAACAAAAATTTTGGAAACAGCGGAAATATTGATTTTTATTTCACAAATATTTAATAAATACTAAACAAAATTATTGTTTTTTTTTACTTTCTTTATAAATAATTCGATCCAACAAAGATTAATTATATATTTATTTAGAATTTATTATTAATTTATGGAGACAATTATACTCAACTGCTTTGTCGGGGTGACTCACATTCTCAACAGATATTTAATATTATTATACACTAGATTCCCTTAAATAGAAAAATTGAGTTTTTGCTAACAACTTAAAAGAATTTACTCATATAATTTATTTATATTTCCACAACATTTTGTTCGAACAGTCTGACTTAGTAATCTTAAAATGCCTTTTTTAACAGGAGCTCAAGAAACTCGAATTAGAATTACGTATTATAAAATTATAAAAATAATTATAATAAAATAACTTTATATCGTAATATCATAATATATAATAATTCATTGGTAAATCAAAATTGTTGGTAATATTGAGGACCGGTTTCCATTCAATTCTAGTTTATTGGCCGTAAAATGCGTTTTTCACCATATTGTCATCAGTCCGTCTGTCCGGCGCCACTCGGAATTTTCGGCAATTGTTATAATTTCCTCCGAGTCGATAATCAATCTAATTATTCTTGAATGAACATGTTTGATCAAAAACTTCATTGAAAGTGTCGTCAACGGTCTCGCGTCACTTCGGAGAACTCAAAAACATATCATCTGAGATTCTGTTTCTATGACTAAAAATTTGATCCCATAGTAATAATTTCTTTTCATCAAATGGATCATAATTAGAATAAAACTTTTTTCTGATATCATATATTTATCAATAATTAAAAAGAATTATGTTCAAAAAATGTTTATTTCTGATTATTACAAGCAATTTTTCTGCGTTACCGCTATTTCGAACTTTAAATATTAAAACAAAAACTCTCCACCAATAATTTTATAAATACATAAAAAATCTTATATATATATATAATTTGATTAAAGCTTTTTTTATAATAATTATTGGACATGTTTCAATGCTTACATACATCATCATCAGCAATTTTCGGATGTTTAATAAATGAATATTGAATTATTTGAATAGTAAAATTCAATATTCATTTATTAAACATCCGAAAATTGCTGATGATGATGTATGTAAACATCGAAACATGTCCAATAATTATTATAAAAAAAGCATTAATCAAATTATATTTTCGAAATACTAAATTTGCATTCACAAGACTCAATAATATATATATATA
>MQRK01233465.1:10940-22991 GCA_001938485.1 Girardia tigrina | reverse complement strand
GTATATATATATATATATATATATATATATATATATATATATATATGTAGAAAATAAGCTGATAAAAAGAAAAATAAAATAAATAAATTGAACAGTACTAACCTTATGTCCCATAAAACAATTTGACCGGAATATGTACCGCCTACAACTAAACTTGGGTGATAATTAGGCATGCAAGCCGACACCAAAGGAGATTGACAATGAAGAACATATTCCGGAGACTCTTTCTTATATTTTAGATTCCATATCAGACAAACCCCGTCCGGCTCGTGAGGAGCTTCTTCATTGCAATGATAAGCTCCCAATAATAATTCAGGATACATGGGAGACCAATCTAAGCATGTAACAACACGATGCCTCGACCAATGTTCATCGAAAAATTCACGATTTTTCTTCACTAAAGATTTCTTATCTTTTTTCATTTCAGGCTCTTCTCCAACATAATCTGTTAATATATCAACAGCCTCTTCGCAAACTGCTCTTTCCATTATTCTCGCAGATCGGTGAAAAAATGTTTTAAAATTTTCGGATGAAATTATATTTATGCGTTCTTCATCACTAATCATATTGCCTTAAAATAACAGAACATAAATTACTATTCTTTATCTTGCAAATAAATCACTTTTAATTCTATTAACTTCCTTTTCGAATTCATCTTCTTGTGTTGCAGGAATGGTAGCTTCATTGATTATTCCAACATGAGGCATTTTTTCTAATTCAGCCAAAGTTTCAGACGCATCAGCATCATCTTCCCGATTTGATTCATACATTTATTAACATCTCAGGATGAATGAAATGGGAGAGATTAACACCACATAAACATAAACATGAAGTTCGTTCATTCCCAACTAAAATAAAATCACCAAAGGTTTATTAATAACTCAGTACGAATGACACGGGAGAATTTAACACCACATCGAAGATTGTTCACATATATATATTAATCATAACAGAAAATCCATTGCTCGATTTTGTCTCCTTAACCTCCTAATTCTTTAATATCAGCCTAGGCCGATTGCAAATCGATCAACGTTTGAGACATTTCCGTCCATGCCGAAGAAGACGGTTGGTAGAGTTGCTAAATACATTTGATCAATCATTCTTCATTCTGTAAAATTAAAACGATTCACCTCATTGACGTCCATGATCGATATGCGACCAGAGTCATCTCCGACAGCAATGTGGGCACCAGTCTTATGCCAGTTGCATTTATTCAACGCATTGATTGTGCTGACTTGTGTGCGACTAATTGGCACTTCTGTGTCTGCTGTCAACTTCCATATGTCAAGTAGACCTTGGCCATCAACACTAGCGAATACTCCCGGGTGGACAGGTGACCAAGCAACGTCATTAATATAATCACCGTTATCCTCAAATGAATGCAACGGACGAGAACCACTTTCCCGACTCGACCACAATTTAACAGTCCAATCGATAGAGCTAGTCAGAAACAAATGAGAAAAGTCTACTGAACCAGTAACTTTGTGCGAACTAAGGCCAGTTACTGGTCCCAAATGACCCTCGAATCTATTAGAAAGACCCGATTTACTAAAGTTTTGATTTTGTTTTCAACATCATGTCTTATGAAATATTAAACAAACCCTCCGTGTCTTATTCCCGGATAAACCATACCGTCTTCAGACCCGACCAAAAAATTATTAACGTCATTCAATAAAAAATCCATGCAAGTTACAGCAATAGATTTTGCTGGTTTAACAGAAATTTTTTTGAAATCAGAAGGAGCATTCAACATTTCTAGACTCCAAGAACACATTTTCCCATCAGAGCTAACACTAATAAGATTATGCGCATTTTGAGTCCCGAGAACGGTGAGGGCGCACACTGGATGAGTGTGGCTAGATGCATTCAAAGGAGTTTGTTGTATCGGGGTTCTCTTATCCGTTCTTAATACACAAAGAATCATTACAACATTATTTTTTAAAAAAAATGTTTTTCAATATTTTCGGAGATACTTAATGAGAAAAAAAACTATTTTTATAGTCGATCATAAAGATAAACTTATAAAAACCGAAATTCTTTCGTTTTAAGGAGATAATAATAAATAAACCGGGGGTGACCACAACACCTAAACATCGTATCTTAGTTAACGGAATATATGTACATCTAGAAAGTTAGCACATAACTTTAACAGCGACCCTCAAAGATTGATACGAAATATGAATATAATACCTGATCTCACAATCCATGAACAGCTGTTAGAATTTCATGGTAGGGTGAAATTTCGAATGTACATTCCATCAAAGCCAGGAAAATATGGTATCAAGCTAATCTGGCTCACTGAAGCCGCTAAGGGATATGCCTCATTAGGCCTTGTATATATCGGAGAAGTGACTTTAGAAGCAGAAGAGAAAAATGGACTTTCGATTTCAGAAGCTCTAACAATGAAAGTATTGCGACCCTTTCTCAACCAAGGATAAAATAAGACGAGTGACAACTGGTTTACTAGTTGCCACTTAGCCGATATACTGCCGAATAAACAAACGACATTAGTTGGCACAGTCCGTAGTTGTCGAAAAGACATTCCTGACAATGACAAAGGTATTCACAACCGAGAAAAGAAGTCAATTGTATAATACAAATCTGGCTATTAATTATTGGTTTCATATTGGGATAAAGGAAAAACATGCTCTTCTTCTTTCCATATTGCATTCTGCTCCATTAAATGACCCAAATGGGCTCACAGAAGTGGTCAAGTATTACAATTCAACTAAATTAGGAGTCGACACAATGAATCACATGGTCAGCTTTTACAGTTGTAAAAGGAAATGTACACGTTGGCCCTAATACTTTTTCTGCAATTCGATTGATGTTGCAGCATTAAATGTCAAAATTTTGTGGTGAAAGATCCATGATGAACAAGGGGAAATATAAAATAGACAACTCTACAATTTTCTTCTTGAGGTAAGCCTCTTCGTACTCTATAAAACTTTAATATGTTTGGTAAAATATGAATGTTGTATTATAAAATTTTAGCTGGAATATCTACTAGTGGATGATGCGATTAGACGGGCTATGCAAAATGGAAAGTTAACCCGAATAGTTTCCTTATCTAGTGCTTTGGTCGGGTACGAAGTACCATTAGCGATGTCTCAACCAGTTGTCCAAAAGTGGGAACTGAAGGGACGAAGTACTGTATGTCCACGACGTTTGCTTGTTTGTTCAATCCATTCACACAAGCTTGTATCATGTTCAAACTGCATTGAAGAAACTTTATAGTTATGTATATAGTGTGCTTATACTGTAGTTTGATTAATTTAAATTCTGGTTACCTTCATTCTTTTATTCAGTATGTTAGATGAAAAGGGGGTTTTGCTATGATAAAATTGTCAGAAATTAGGGGAATGAATCAGTAAAAAGTCTATGACCAAACAAATTTTGATTCCTGTTGTTGAGCAAAGTCTTAAAAAAGTGAAGATGGTGTGTGGACACCCAGCAGGGTTAAAAGCAAAACCTAGCAAAGGGCGGATGAATTCCTTGGAGCCAATGGTCATCCATACCTGGAGAGGATGTAAACGCCACCAGGTTCCTTGCCTATTGAGACACTCAAAAAATATACAAACCCAAGCCACAATGCTTGTGCATAATTGAGTGCACCCACGGCCCAACGGCTACGATACCAAAAAAACTTATATTTTATAAGTAGATCTCTTTCAATTAATATTGTTCAGGAAATCTGATGGAATCGTTTTTGAATGAGTAAGTGTGCAAAGATTGGGGAAAATTGATTGAGTAAAAGGCGTTGAAAAAAAGGTTTCTATTTTCCATCTCTCGGATGGTAGCTTCGTGCCACTGACCTTTCGATCAAGCACATTTACCAGTGATCCGAATCTGTGGTTCCTCTCGTACTGAACAGAATTACTATTGTAATTACGTTTTATATAGTAGGGTAAAAAATTTTCTAATTTTCTAAAAAATTTTCTAATTTCCATATATATATATATAGAAAACTAATAAGAAGAATGGAAAAAATAACTTATTTATCTAAATTCAATTAATATTTGCCTTTTTATTTAGAAGTTATGATAAAATTCAACTAAAATAAATAAATTGAACAGTACTAACCTTATGTCCCATAAAACAATTTGACCGGAATATGTACCGCCTACAACTAAATTTGGGTGATAATTAGGCATGCAAGCCGATACCAAAGGAGATTCACAATGAAGAACATATTCCGGAGACTCTTTCTTATATTTCAGATTCCATATCAGACAAACCCCGTCCGGCTCGTGAGGAGCTTTTTCATTGCAATGATAAGCTCCCAATAATAATTCAGGATACATGGGAGACCAATCTAAGCATGTAACAACACGATGCCTCGACCAATGTTCATCGAAAAATTCACGATTTTTCTTCACTAAAGATTTCTTATCTTTTTTCATTTCAGGCTCTTCTCCAACATAATCTGTTAATATATCAACAGCCTCTTCGCAAACTGCTCTTTCCATTATTCTCGCAGATCGGTGAAAAAATGTTTTAAAATTTTCGGATGAAATTATATTTATGCGTTCTTCATCACTAATCATATTGCCTTAAAATAACAGAACATAAATTACTATTCTTTATCTTGCAAATAAATCACTTTTAATTCTATTAACTTCCTTTTCGAATTCATCTTCTTGTGTTGCAGGAATGGTAGTTTCATTGATTATTCCAACATGAGGCATCTTTTCTAATTCAGCCAAAGTTTCAGACGCATCAGCATCATCTTCACGATTTGATTCATCGTATGTTAAAACTAATATAAATGCACATATATTAATTGATAAGTACTTTTCTGTGCATACCATAAATTTTCATGCATAACATTTTATAATTTTCTAAGCAAATATGAAAATTTGACAAGACTCAGCTAACCACATAAAAACTAATAAAAATTTTAAACAAAATTTTAACTATTAGATCGCCAAGTATGAAATTTGTAGAACTAAAGTCAAAGTTTATTAAGTATTTACATATACAAATATTTATGTCATTCATCAAACTATGCACCAATATTATCGACAGACTTGTGCTATTTGAGCGACAACTTTTGGAAATTTTAAAATCTTTTACTTTTCGAAAAAAATCTCAATTCATAATTTTAATTTATTAAAAATATATCTCATGTTAATGATGCTATTATTTTTTTTAAAGTTTTTAAAACACCTCAAGAAAATTTTAAAAATCCCTCATAATTGCATTAGAATTTTGATATTTGGAAATTAGTTGACAAAAATAATGGTAAGTTAGTGTCATGAAGATCGAGATACGATTGACATGATTTATTATCAGCATATGTGATTAATTTCGACGGATCGACCTTCATCATTAGACAACCCAAATAAGGAATTAGTAACTCTTCACACACTACTCTCTTCCAATAATTTTCCAAATTGAAACAGAACTTTAACCCTAAAATACATGATGATATCTATGTACATCAGTGTTTTCTTCTTTACATAATTTCTAAACGGTAATTCAAACACAGTATTTTTTACTTTTAGTAGGTGCTAAAAATATCTATCTTAGATTTTGACCGCAAACTTTCATGATATGGCAGTTCACATTTTTAACTGTCAAAATTTGAAAGTTTGGCGCAACACTTTCAAATACATTTATTGTATTTAAAAAGGAAAAACCATGCATTTAAGGGTTAAAATGTTGATTTTAAAATTACTTTTACAGGTTATTAATAAAGTCACACGATTCTACAATTAATGCTCGAGCGACACTCAACAACTTTATTAAAAAAAGTTTACATAATCATAATAATTAAAAAATGAAGAACGGTTATTATAATTACATTATGCAACTTTCACTTATAAAAGCGCATATTTTTGATTTAGTCTGATGATGATGGAAGATCCGCCTAAACAATTCCCGTGTTGACAACAAATCCTTCAATGATAAAGCTATTTTAATGAAATTTCGATAATTTAATTTATAATTTATGATTGATCTGAGGAAATTAATTACTACAAAAAGTTTATTGAATTAATAAAGGTATTATTATTTTTTTCAAAGTTTTATTATTTTTATATGTTATCACAAATTATTACTATTATTATTATAAAGATTTAACATAAGTTGACAATTATTTAAGTTGAAAATTATTGGAAGAGAACAAACTTCTTGACATGTCATTTGAAGACAAGAATGAGACTCGATAGAGCAACACTAGAATTTGCCCTACTACTAAAATGTGTTCATCATCAAAGCAAAGAGACTTGAACGTGCAAAGACAAGAAAATCAGCAATATAGAATCCGATTATCAAAGCCACAAAAGCAGTTGTAGTAATTCAAAGAGCACACTTGCTCAGTGAGTAATCGATAATGTTGACAGAACGTGGTGCTCACTTCATTCATTTTATAATCAACAATCAATAAATAACTTCTGTAAAAGTAATTTTGTTGCAATCGAGCAAAAATACGATGATGAACTCAGAAAAACTTTATCATTGCCGTTTTTTTTGCTGCTCTTTAATTTTATATTTCTTCATGTAGTAAATCAAAGGTATTGGCGATCCAAGACTCGATAGTCTTCCAGTTGTCGTCAGATATCCCAACGTACGAGATATGTTTATTGAAATTGTGGATTGCCGATTTTTGTTGTTCTGATAAATTTTCGGGTACATTATGAATTGTTACTGAGGTATTATTGGAATCAAAAATGACCAGGATCCAGTGAAAGTCTGATAAATACAGGGGGCAGAAGGTTTTATCAGTATCGATAAAAGAGCCGAATAAGATGTTTTCTTTATAAAAAAAATCATTGTTATTCGCAATATTGACGCTGGTTTAATTTTTTATGGGTAGCATATCGTGATTACTTGGAAGCAATTCGATAAGTTGCCCATTTTGTAATACACAAATGTTACCAAGTTAGCGACTCTCATTCATTTGGTGTTTTGTGTTCCTATGTTTATTTGGTTAACTTCCTTAGTGTTGTTTTGGATTGTCGTGGAGCAAGATGGAAATCAATCTGTTTACCAAAAGTGGGTGTTTTTCTTTGAGTTTCCGCATCATGTCTTCCAATTGGTATTTAAAAGTTTGAGATTATCATACTGGAATCACAAATAACAGTGATTATAATTATATTATGCAATTTTTAGCGACTCTCATTCATTTGATGTTTTGTTTTTCTATGTTTATTTGACAAACTTTCTTAGTGTATTTATTATTCTTGAATTCACCAGGTAAGGAGATTATTTCTGCGTTTGGAAGGGGTATACATCTAAAACTACCACTGCATTGTATTATTAATTCTTCGTCCTTCTCTATTAAGATGTTTCAATAATTCCACGTGCGAAGACTCCACAATGATAATTATCGATTTTTGTTAACATTAACTTAATTTGAATTTTACTTTAAAAAGACTCATTCAAATACCTTACTAACTTAATGGTGGCTTCGATAAATGGAGCTTCCATGGTGGTTACAACTTTGTTCGATGGAAATTACTTCTATGAATTAATTGTAGGATTTCATGCAACATACCTAACTAATGTGGACTGTTATGACACGCCTTCAAAGCCAAAATTTTGTCTACCTCTCGTCATTCATTCATCGAAATTATTAATAACATGAAACGGATAAGTTATATATAATTTGAAAATGTAACTGATGTTTGAAAATTGACAAAAATAAAAAATAGCAACTAATCATCGACAAGAAATACAAGAAGGGGAGAAATGAATTGAGCAATGATTTGATCAATCGATTTGTGAGCACAGTTGACTCAGCTGGCCTGGCAAGCAACACAACACAGAGGACTCACAGAGACACACACTCACATGCACAATTGGATCAATCACACCTACACCTACCGTAATATCCCAATGATCTACCTGAATATTGATTGAATATGATCAACTTGATTATTGGCTTTTATTATTGTATTAATACTATTATTAATCAATTATAATTATAACCATTATTTTTAATGTCATCATTAATATTATAATCATTATTATTATTGTTGTTATTGTCCTCAATATTTACCTGGTTTTAGTGTTAGCTAGTTGTAAAATCCTAATTATGATTATTATTTAAACCATCATTAACATTTAATTAGAGAGATTAGTTTCCATTAAATAATTATTTCAATTGGAAAAATTATTTAATTATTATTGGAAGAATCGAAGTTTTGTTAGACTAACTCGAAACACTCTGGAGAGTCTCCGTCGTTTGTGTTTCCTTGCAGTAACTGATCCTCTCTGGTGGCAGACAAGAGACTTCATTCAGTTTACTGATCTGTAGTTTCTGGTGCCTACGTGGACTAGGGTGAGCTGTTGGAGTCCTGTAATACAAGTATTAAAATCACTTAAAAGACATTAGTCCAAGATCAGATTAAAGTGTGTCCATAAACCCACACGCCTAACCCCGACTGGTTCAAAAATATAAAATAATTATATACATAAACGTTATGTTCGCTAAAGTTTATAGAAAATTGTAAATAAAATGAAGTGAAAATGAAATCATTTGATATCAATTTGAACGGTTAAACAGTCGTGGTCAAAGCAAATGATTATCATTAAATTATCAACACAAATGTGAACAAAACTGTCTAAAATTAGGAATCATTATGTCAATATGTTTCGATAATTTTTCTAATGAAATCAAAATATAAAATCAAAAAAGATCATCAATTCAAAGGGAAAATGATACAGTGATCGTTTATATAACATCATACAAATTTCATTATCCCGCGTGTGGAAACTCTGTACTGTGGAGAGAGAAGTTTTCTTTCTCAGAACAAAAATTAATAAACATTCGCAGTTGAGAAATATTTAAACAATTTGATTTCGAAAGATGAGATTACCATAACTCACTAACCTTATTTGCGAGTAACATCTCTTAATTCGTCTCTCAGAATACGAAAACAGCAATATTTTAATTGTCTTATTTCTATTTATTTAACAATAAATATTTTATTATTTTGTCTAGAGGAAGTCCACAAAAGGGCGAGAGCGACAGTTGCGTGCAGTCTATTTTACATGAATGATTAGTGATTTAGGGCTAATATCCTTCATACAAATTTTAATTCAAATTGTGAAGTTTTATCGGCGATCATAACAGTCATTAGTCAACATCCATCCAAACGATTTTGAAGCGTTCATTTGACATTGTTTTTTGCAACTCGAGAATCAATGTTCACAAGTGTTGAATATGTCTCAGATGATGACAGTTGTTATCAGGGTAATTAATTCAATTAAAAACAGTTCATTGATACATCGTCAATTTCAACAATATCATAGTGAACTAGAATCTGAATATGGCGATTTTTTTTCATTCTAAAAAAAACAGTGATTAAATCGCGGAAGCTGCTTATTGCGATTTTGGAAATTAAGAGTAGAAATTAATTAAGGAAAGAAAAGAGTTGTAGCTTTTGGGTCGCGATCAATGAATAGCCACGAGAAGGACTATTGTGTTACAAGAAAAGAATTGCTTGCCATGTATTATTTTTGTAACCACTTTAGACATTTTCTGTATGGTAAACGGTTTACTTTGCGTACCAACCATAAAGCAATCACGTTTATGCTGAATACTAAGAAGCCAATTACATCCCAGTTTCAAACGTGGATTAACTATCTGAGCAGTCTGGTTATGAAGTTAGAATTTCGGAATGGATCTTTGCACTCGAATGCTGATATGCTTTCAAGGATGAATTGTGATACGTGTACTCAATGTTTAATGCAACACGAGGAAGCTAAGAAAGAAAAAATCAAGAGATACTGGATGTTGTATCAGAAGATGAAACCACAAAGCCTCTCGAAGATATTATCTGGGAAACCCATCGGATGTTGGCACAAGCGGGTGCAAGAAAAGTTGAGTATTATTTAAGAGACTCTACGGATTTTGACAAGCTGAAAGGTAAGATCAAAGAGATTGTACGCAGTTGTGAATCATACCAAAAGTATAAAACATATACGGCAAAAAACAAAAGAGAACATGATAAGAGAAGCTGCCGAGGTTTTCGAATGTATTTATGTGGATATTTGTGGACCGTTGAAGGAGACTTCTGGGAAAAAGAAATATATTCTAGGCATCATTGATCAGTTCAGTAAATACATTACGTTATTAGCAATATCGAAACAAGATGAAGAGTCGATAATAAAAGGAATAATGCGGAATTGGATACTGAAATTTGGTTCTCCCAAGGCGATGAATATGGATTGGGGTAAGGTTTTTGAATTTAAAAAGATGAAAGAGTTCGCAGAGAAACAGAATTTTGAAATTAGATTCTCCAGTCCATATCATCATAACACAAACGGACAAATTGTACGACAATTCCGTACAGTGAGAGAATTGATTAATGTAACATTGCATGAAAGAAGAAGTTCCGACTGGGCAGAGATTTTACCGGAAATCGAGTTCTCACTAAATGCCACATTACAGACGACTATCGGGATGAGTCCAGCTGAAATCTTTTTCGGAAGACGCATTAGCAGGGAGAAATGGGATGGAAAAAATAGCAAGACATTTCAATATGAGCGGGACCAGGAGCCTATCACGCGAAGATAATTCTTCCCAGGAGATGATGTATTGGTAAAAGTAGAATCTAGAACAAAAGATCAAGGGAGATACGACGGGCCATATAAAGTAGTTCGAAAAGTACATGATAGAAGATATGACTGGTAAAACATGCGAAAGAAATGTGGAGAAAATTAAAAAAAAATCTTGCATGTCGGGGCGTAAGAGAGTGTTGCTGTTAATTTTTTAATTTTCAGAAATAAGAATTTTGGTTTTTAAAAATTTCGAATTATAATCGAAATTAAAAAAATAGAATTAAAAAAAAGAAAAGAAAAAATTTGTTTAAATGACAAATTTAAACTGTTGAAGATTAATAAATTTTTGCAAGTTTTTAATTTCTTTTTGATTTAGAATGGAAGATAATTCCCAACCTAACAGTGACCATACTGAAAGAGCGAAATTACTTGAATAATTCAATACCAGATTCTCATACATGCGAAAGAATGAGGAAATGTTCAAAATATTCGTAGCTCCATTTAATTTAGAGGTGGAATCAGCGCCTCCAAAATTACAAATGGATTTAATAGAATTACAATAAAGTGTCGAGTTAAAATGGATGTTCGAAGGGAATAAGATTGAGTTTTATCAGAAATATACCCTGGAAGATAAATATCCAAATTTAAAGCGATTAGCAATGTGCATTACATCGGCATTTGGAACTACTTATCTCCGCGAATCATTTTTTTTCCAAATTAAACCTCGTAAGAACAAGGTATCGCAGCAGATTGCTCGATGAAAACTTGACCAATCAACTACGATGTGCGTCGACTAAATTAACCGTTGATATTTAAAAAATCTCAAGTGATACACAAAATCAAGTGTCACAAATATTTTGAATAATTTCTCGTTTTATTTCTTTATGTGCGGCTCACCTCAGCTCAGTAATTTTATCTTTGGCCCGCCAGACTATTTGGGTTGATTGCCCTGCTCTAATCGATAGTAATTCTCATTTGAGCCTCTCATTGTTTAAATCGATAAAAAATGATTTTCATTAATTTCCAAAAATTTCAATTAATCAATTCTTATTTTATAAATATTTCTTTCAAAAGTATTTTTATTGATTGAATAATTTCATTCTTTGGAATAAATAGGCAAAAAAAATCGTCAAATTAGTAACACAATTGAAATTAAATCTCTCCAAAAATAATTCAAACGAAATCGAAATAAAAAATCAATAAATATCGATAATCGAACGGAGAACTCACACGGCGATCGTTTCTGCTCGAACGAGCGGCTGACTGGGAGTGTCGGTCTGTTTGATGCCGAGATTCTGGAGAATGTCGTCCGTGTTGATATTGGCGTTCGTTGACGCATTAACGGAATTTTCGCGAATTTGTCGTACATTTTGAGTTTTTTCTTCGAGTTGTTTCCTCCACAAACGTAATTTAGCTAGTCGATCAGCCATTTTTGCGATTTCGGAAATTTAGTTACAAGATTTAGGTAACTTTATTTTCAAACCTAACTGTGACCTTGATTAATAAATAAAAGTTGTAATTATTAATATTAAAACAAAA
>MQRK01233461.1:2636-13567 GCA_001938485.1 Girardia tigrina | reverse complement strand
CAATATCTCCCATTATAATCTGAACTAACTTGATAAAATTATTTTATTTAAAAATATTTAATTTAAATTTGATTGGCTGAAATAAAATATTTTTATAGTCATTTTTAAACATTAATTTGTTTTAATTATTTGAAAATTTACAAAAATAAAATCATTAAAATTATTTAAAAGCTGCAATAATAAAAATTAAAAATTTGAATATTAAATCTAAATTTAAATAAATTAGTTTCAGATTATAAAAAATTAAATATTGATAATCCATCTGGTTAGGAGAGGCACAATCCCAAATCAACATANAACATAATTCATAAACATACACACACCAAATATTCCTCACAATCACCAATGATCAATAATCTTGACAATATCAGGAGAATATTCTGGTCAATTTCTATAATAATAAAATTGGAATTCGTTGTAAAAGAGTTTCGAGAAATCTTTCATTTAAATTCATATTGTTATAAATTTCAACTTTCTTTATTATTCATAAGTATTGTGTTTTGTATGTAATTATATATTTGCTGAAATCGAAAATTGTTTCTACAGTTAGTTTTTTAATAACATTTTAATCCTATAACACCAATGATCAAGTTGGAATAGTTTTGTAATTAGTTCTTCTGTTTAACTCTGTTGTATAATTTGTTGTGAAACTTTAAAACTTTAACTTGATTATTCAAAAGAACAAATGTCTCTAAAACAAAGGTTAGGCTGACGTGTTAAGAGCTTCAAGAGAACTATTAAATTATTTATTTTTATAACAATTGGAATAGTTTTCCCAATAATCTTTAATAATATTTTTACTATTAGTCATTAATATTTACTAATTACTATTTACTATTAGTCATTAAAAGTTTATATACTACGATTAATTGCATATAATTAGAAAAAAATAGCGACTGTTTTAAAAAAAATGTTAAAATTATGAGTTGTCATTATTTATTAATTTGTTTAAGTATTGTAAATATTAAATATATTCTACTTGTTGATATTATGACTTCTGAATTGAAACCTGGAGATTTAACTGGCGACCACGCTGGTGTTCTAATAAAAGTTTTGAGTCTTCCTAAACTATAACTTCCATCAATCTTAAAGGAAACCCTCGAGAAGAAAATAAAGGAGGACAATTGAGTGGATTATGAAGGTCAAATATAGTATTGCTACTTGTAGATATGGGATTGTGAGGCACTTCTCCCATGAACACGCGAGATGATGAAACTGTCGATATCCGAAGGGAGAAGCAAGCAATCGTGAATGAAAGTATGTACAACGATGATGGGTGGTTCCCTATAACCTGTGCGCTCAGAGCGCCTGCGCCGAAGTCCTCGAATATATTAAACAGTGCATTTGACAAATTGTGAGAGATCAAAACAGAATGGACTCGTCATAAGAAAATAACATTAAACTAAAATATGTATATAAATTTGGAACTCACATTTCCGTGCTATATTTTCATTACTTATTATGCAATAATTATTATTATAATGCCTATATATGTTACTAATATTCTATATTTATCATTATTATTATCATTAAATATAAATGGAACAAGTTCCCGATGTTACTGAAGATAGAGATAGTGTTTCCAATCTCATTAATAAATTTCATAAAATTGAAAGAATGCAATTGACACCAAAACCGAATGTTTCATCCTTTCGAAAACAAGTAATTTCTTATAAATCTTCACGAAATTCTTCCACAACGTCTCAATCGACACACGTAAGTCAAATCCAATATCAATCGAATCAATCTTCATCACACATCGTCTCAAATAGTCCATCAAATATTTTAACAACTTCATCTAACACATTTCATACAAATACAAATCTAAGTATAAATTATTCAAATTCAAGTCAATTCTGTAAAGAAAATCCTTCCAATCACTTAACTTCCATAAATTCCATAGCAAATAAACAAAAAATCGAAACTCAAACATCTTTCGTCAATCAATATCCAATTGGTACATATCAAGCTCAATCAACTCAACACAGGCTTCAATCAAAGCATCAGAAAGGTTCTTCAATCAAGTTCAATCGACATCAAACAAAATTTCAAAATCAGTCATCTCATTCTTCATTCTTTATGAATCACAATTTAAAGGATCATTTATTTAACAATTCTCACATCTTCAACCAACAAAATGTAATCTCAAATAGGAGAGACTTAAAAGAAGATCGTCAATTCAAAGAATCAATATTGAAGACTCATAAAGATATTTCGATAAACCATTTACGACAACAAAGTCGATTGGAAGACATAAGTGAAGAAAGTGAGCACAATCTCAGTGATCATTTATTTGACAATTCTCAAATCATCGACCAACAAAATGCGATCTCAAATCCAAACGATTTTAGAAAACATCGTCAAATCAAAGCACAAATATTTGAAACTCATAACAATATTCTAAAAGAACATTTTCGACGACAACGTATATTGGAAGACATCATTGAAGAAACTCATCAAAACTTAAGTGACCATCACTTTCATAATTTATAATTTCTTAAATAAATGATAATTTATCAATAGACTGGTCAGAATTGACAGGAATATTTCGAATGGCGCTTATTGTAAGTTGTTTGGTATGTTGTTTTAGGATTGTGTTTCTCCCACCTAGATGGAAGATTGATATTTAAAAAATTTTAAAACGCCGAATTATTTATTTCATTTTAAAATTTAAATAACAAACTTTAAATTTTAATTAATATATCATAAATAATACATTTATAATATTTTTAAAATAAGGAAAATTATATTTGTAATGTATATTATAAATTATTTTTAGATCAAATTATAAATAAATTGTAATTTAAATTTTGTTTAAATAATAATACGTTTAGAAATATGTAAAAATTTAGAAATAAATAGAATTAATTTTATCAATCAAGAGAGATGACTAACTACGAAAGTTGTATGGAGAATTGCCCTAGTTGTGATACAAATAAATGTATTAAAAATCCAATTAGTGTTCTTAATAAGAATATTCTTTATTTAATTAATATTTAGTGAGTGTAATTTTTTTTCCTTTCAACAGAAGGATTAAAACTTCTGTTGAGGTAGTGTAAATACAAAATAAATTTTATTTAAAAGAAAACGGCGATTTTCTTTATTTATATTTTCATATATTCTTATTTATAATTTAAAAAAATAAAATCATGTATATTTATTATTATTTATTTAAATCAATTATATTTATACTTATATACAAGAAAAAAACAGACTGATAAGAGAAAAAGAGAAACATAAATAAAAAATGATAAAAAGATACAAAAAGGTAAATATCCAAAACGGTTATAAGAGAACCCCAGAGTCTTATAAACGTCAATGAATTTAAGAGCGTTAAAATATCCGCTTGTGATGTTGTTTATTTGTCGGTCGAGATATTTATTCTTCTTATCGAATTTAAATTTAAATGATCAAAGATCAGTTACACAAATACAAACAATAAAAGCCTTATAATTTGTGACCAAAAATTCACTATTGTATGACTAAGATTATCGTGTAAAAATTTTTTTTCTGATTCAGAATTCACCCGAAAGAAAAAGCTGTTATGAGAATAATCCGAAGACAATACGAGATAAGATTCATCCATATCTTTGAGACCTACGACGAAAAAAAGCTTTTCACGACGAACTTTTTAATAAATATTTATAATAAAATTATAATTGGTATTAATTATAAACGGATCCGTGACAATGGCGTACATACAAATTTATAACCTAAAAAATTGATTATTTAATATCATGAAAAAAACCGTAACCCTAACCCAAACACTAAACCTAAACCTTCAAAGATTAAAGTCAATGAATATAATATTGGGGGGACAAATTCAAGTATCTGACTAGATTGGCAAATAATTAAATTAATACTTTTAGTCAAATTAATTTCAACAACTTTCAATGAATGTTTAATGAATCTTTTTTTTTGATTTTTAGCTTGTTTTTTTAAAATATAATTAACTGTTAATTAAACAGAATATGTAAAATATTTGAATTGTATATGTGTCATCATTTCCTTCAAAACCATCAATAATTTAATGATAATTAATAATAATTATTTAATAATCTTTACACAATTGTCAAATACACAATTTTATGTACGCAATTGTCTTGATCACAATTATAAACTATTAGATTGAATTTTAGAAACCGCACTTGTTACGAATTCTTGCGAAATTAAAATCTAAACATAGAAAATTAAGTTATTTTATATATACTTGTAACTATGTCATTTTGTAAAACGACTTTATAATAATATATTTTTATAAAAACCCAATTTTCAGTTCTGAATATTTTAATAATTAACAACATAAATTCAAAACCAGTAAAAACATTTTATTCTATTTTTTCACTTACATACAACATTTCAATTATTGAAAAAAATAATTAACTTATGTTGTGAAATGCTGGTCTCCGGATCGAGCTGTGTAGACCAGTATCTCATCAATATGCGGGAAATTTTCACTCGGCAGGACAGATCAGCCGGTCTAGTACCGACCAGAATTTGATTGGACCCAGCCAGTACCGGTCGGAATACTGCTAAATAACGGTCTCTCATCCAAATCGCCGCGGCTTCCCGGACCGCGTTCCCGACTCTGTGAACACCGATATCGCTCTGTTCGTCCACATGCGGCTCGATGGTGATGTCGGTGAGGTTGTGGGGATCTGCCATGTGTCGCCAAATTGTCTGATGCTATGGCGCATGTGATCTGACCGATTGAGGCGGCTTTTGCACAGTGCGGTTCGAATAGTTATTCATTATAATTACAAAAAGACAAAAAATAATAATATAACACATATTTCACCTTAAACCACGATTCGAATTTTTCACACATTTTTCCTTTAATTAGTTTGTTAAAACAAACGTATTATGTTTTTTAATTTTCACGAGCCCCACATGTTGTTATACAATTTATATTAAATCAAAATTTTAGCTATAAAATTATGTTTTAGAGCAAAATAGTACATGTTTTTGATTCAAATGAAAATCCACTAATAATCTCATCCATTTTCTTAAACTTTGTAAACCTTAATCATATGATCTAAATGGTTTTGCTGTTTTTGTTCTTTTTCAGGGAATAACTTTTTCGAAAGCTTTACTTTTGAAAAATGCACATGTTATGGATTTAAATCGTTCTTGTCATCATATACATTATCCTTATCATTATTCATATCAATTAACTCCTTCATCTTTCTCTTCTGTCTCGATATATAAATAATATGTTAAAAAGAAATCAATTAAATAATGTAAAAAATAATTTAAATTTTACTGAATTTAATTCAGTTAAAAAAAATTCAGCTCGTTGCAATTTAGTGTCATCGTCACTTTTTTGTTCTCTGAGTTTGTAACTTTTTATTATTATTATTTTGATCATTTGCATCCTTCAGAGAAGAGTGATTTATTGTTTCAATGGGCACAGAAAATGAGAATGATCCACTACGTAGCCCTGCTACCACCGTCCGATTCTCGGGGCAACATGAGAGTCGGGCGGAACAGCACAAATTTATTTAATAATTTAAAAATTTACACTTTATCTGAAGTTGTAATTGCCAAAATATATTTATATTTAACCGTAAATGCTTGCTGGTGTTAGAGCGGGCGCAGCGTGGTGGCCGCGTCCCAGGGTTGGGAAATAAGAGTTGACACAACATAACTCACACAACGTAATCTCACTAATTCCACTGGCCTGCTTCAAGTATTGCATCAACAGTAGTGTGTCCCACCAATCAATTTCATTGTTGTTAAGACCGAGTTTCAACTTGGCGTACTCCATCGTTTCATAGCAACTCCCCAACACTCCGTCAGTGTCAATCGATAATTTCGATAATTTTATTTGAAATTTATCAATCAGTTTTTGTTTTAATTTGCTCGACAACTAGCAACACATTATATCTACCACGACCGCACTCGAAGACGCCATAAATGTCAATTGCGCTGTAATCAGAGGGAAATGGTGAATCTGGAATGACTTGGTCTCGTTCTTTTTGATAAACATTTCGTGAAACTCGTCGGATTTTATGTCCACGTCGAAGTAAACGACGAGCTTGTCCAGCAGACCGGCTCTCAAGACCGCCAGAGCCGTTCAGATCTTAATGAGAGCCTCCAGCCTCGTTAGAAAAGCGTCAATCATCAACAAAGTTTTTTCAATTCAAAATAAAGAATTTCAAAAAATTCGATTATATTGTTCTTCAATTTATATTTTTTTCTCCTGACAATCACTCACAAAAAACTGACCGCACACATTTCCAATTTAATTTTAATCAAAATTAAATTTTTGCCAAATTTGTCAAACAAAAATAAATCGATTTTAAAACACATTTTCCTCTATTTTATTCTATAAAACAAATCGAATCGTTTTTAATTATTTTTTTACAATATCCAAAAACTTTTTTCTTTTTTTTTGCTTTTTAACATTAATTTGTTTACATATATTTTTTTATTTAATTTTGTGCCATTTTGGCATCCTTTTTTTCAAAAAACATAAAAATTTAAATCTGTTGCATAAACGATAAATTTTTGATTTCAAAATATTTATGAGATAAATTTCTTAGATGTCTTTTTCTGGAAAATGTTTTAAAAGTAATTTAATAATGTTATCGACATAAAGATATGGCTCGGATTTACAAAGGTCGAATAGAAGTACATCGTTTCTTCATCAATATACGAATTTTCAATTGTCGAGTCATTAAGTTCTGTTCGATACACGATTTTTTATCCTGATCGATACTTAATTTCAATAAAAGATTGGCGTTGTTCATTTTTGCATCGGATAATGATTTTTTTCAATTTTTCTACGATTTCCGAATGTTTATCCTTCAGTAATTTTTCTTCAATTTTGTTTCACGAATTTTTATTTATTTTTTTGTTTTTTTTTCGATATGGGCAATTAATGTGAATTGAACAATTTTCTTTTACATAAAACGGCCAAATGTAAATAGCTATGACTTATCAAACAATTATGTATCTCTTCTTTCAAGTCTTTCTTAGTTGGCAACAAAATTCAAATTATTATTTTTTCATTATTAATTTAATGAATTTGATTATATTACTTTTAATTTTATATTTTTCTAAACATATTTATGAATTGCTTAGTAATCTACTCTCAAAGTTAATACTTTTATTTTAAATATTCTTTCAGAAACTTTGTAATCAGAATAAACTTTTGTCTTTGTTAAGAAATTCAAGAGTGACATCAAAACACGAATACTTGTACTAAGAAAATAATACTACATTTATAAATTCAAAATCTTAACTATGAAGAACACCAATATGATTTTTCACATATTAATTGTCGTCAAGAATTCATAAATAACATCCAAAATACAAATTTTCCATCTGATTAGGAGGAGCTAGTAGGTGTTGGCATCTAATAAAATTTCTCCTAAACTGTCCCCCGAAATCCATATATAATTTTTCGAATGCTTCATCGACAGATTGTTTAATATATTTTTCTTTTGTTTTCATTGGAAAGGTCTTTTTTTCTGACAATTTATACTGCTTCGTACGATTTCCTTTACCGTTTCTCTCATACCCTCCATATCTAACTCAACATTAAAATAATAGTAAACTTTCTTGCTATCAGCATGATAAAGCATCTTGTGTCCACGAATTCAATCCTTTTACTTTTCGGGATCCAGTATTTGTTATCTATTGTCGTTACGAATTCAATTTTCAGTACCCATTTCTTCGTTTTCTCAGATCTGGTATCTTCTCTAATTTGTTTAAGTTATCAATTTAAAAATTAAATGATCATTTATTAAAATTAAAAATTGTAAAATGAAAATTTATAACCCCCATTATAATAAAATAGTTAAAACCTAATAACAAAAAACAAAAAGAATTACTGAAATCTAAAAAAATAACAGTTTCCAAACAAAAAATTAAAATATAAATCATTCGTTTTTGACGAATCCTCGACGTTATTATTATATGGTATCTATTGTTTATATTTTTAAAATATTTATTATTACTATTTATTTTTTAAAATATCTGCTTCTGATAATAGTAAAATAATATCTGCGTTCAAACGCCCCTTTGGACAAACTTCCCAGCGTCCAAGCGTCACATACCAATGTAAAAAGATGAAAATGAAAGATTATTTCTATATACAAGAAAACAGGCGCATACACAGAAAATTATTTCCAGGGCATATAATATTGCATAATACAATATTTTTTTATTTTCAAATTTAGCAAAATTAAAATTATGTATAATTAAAATGTTGAAATTTATAATATCATTGAAATACCACATTAAAAACTTTTATTAGAAATAAAATTACATATATTAATAAAATAAACATTGAAGCATAAGTCTTCTTGGGTTCGTCGCCATAGTGTCTAAAACTTCGTAAGTCTCTAAAGATGCACCTTTTAAATGTTGATTATGGCTAAACCATTCAATCTCTTCTCTGATATTGTTTCGTAAATAAGTATTGATTCTGCATAATTTAAAAAAAGATCGTTTAGCTGTGGCTGTTGTTACTAGTAAAGTTGGATTGCAACTGTTGCAAATAACTTCAACATATTGTGAATTGTTGGATATAAATGAAAGTTGCAAATAATTGTGAATTGTTAGATATAAATGAAAGTTGCAAATATTCACGCAATGAATAAAGTTCATGGAAAGATATTTATGATTAATGTAATGACGCCTCACATTGTCACTTCTCCAAAAACGACTTCTTTAGTGCAACTAATATCACTTGACTGTGGTTCATTAATGGCTTCTATAGATAGGAGGATTTCGTTATCTACAGCTTGTTTAATGTTTAGCGGATGAAAAATTTCTATGCTATGCAAAACTTTTCGGTGCTTATGAATCTGTCGTAAATTTGAAACTTAAAAAAAATCAAGAAAAGGTAGAAAAAGTGATAACTTGTAATACTCTTCTGGATTATCCGTTTCTATATTTGATTGCTGTATCTGCTTCAAATTTCGTCTAGTAATTGTGAACTCACAGGCACCTGATGATTCTGATATTTCTTCAGAATTTTTAAAAATATTAGTAAAATTCGAATGTGATTCTTGAATTTCTGTTTCATAATTTTTACATAGTTGCACACAGGTTTTCAAATCGCGTTGTTTTGATTACAAGAGTACAGATAATCCCCGGGTAAGTGAGAATACGTGATTAGCACATCCCAATTATAAAGACAGGTGTTTCTATAATTGATTTATATGAATGCTTTACTTGATGATTCGCTGTCTGTAAATCCTTCCATTTCATTTAGTGAGTCGTTAATGATGTTATATAACTCAGCAAACATTAATGTTGCATCGAAGTATTCAATCCATCTTGATTCGCAGAATTTGATCAGCTTCTTCCGTTTATATTCAGAATTACTTTCTTTATCATTTTTTGC
Source organism: Girardia tigrina (assembly GCA_001938485.1). Lineage (NCBI taxonomy): Eukaryota > Metazoa > Platyhelminthes > Tricladida > Dugesiidae > Girardia > Girardia tigrina. The sequence goes on along the minus strand of MQRK01233461.1, from coordinate 4,209 downwards.
AACATATATTCTGGTTTTGGAGATTTTCTTATAAAAGTTATGATTGATGATACAGTTCCTATACAATTTATAATGCCAGGAACAGTGCACACTTTAGAAAGAGCTTAATTTAAACAGTGGCTTACACTGGGTACATATATCGCATTTGGAAATACTTCTCTCATTTTCGCTGCACAACCATTAAATTACCACTCATATTACTAGCCCCGTCGAAGCCAATACCATCGCACGTTATTGAGATCAAGGCCAATTTCTCTAAGACATTGAAGAAGATTTTGAGATAAAAAAAGTTCCACGCGTATCACAGACAGGTATAAATTTAAAAAAATCTTCTCGAATAACAAATATGCTGTCAACTTGATCGACATATCTTATATTTATAGAAAACTGTTCAATTCCCGATATATCTGCTGTTTCATCTGCTAGGACAGAATAAAATAAAGAGTTTTTAAGCCGCCTTACAATTTTGGATATTAAAATGTTTCCACGTGTCTCTATTATTTCATTCTGTATTCTGGGACTTAAATATTTCGAAATATTTCAGGGAGTTGTTAATTAAACGTAGATTTTAACTTTTTAGACAGGTGATCAAAGAGGAAGTCATTACTGTGGTGGGCAATCTAGTGCGGTTAGAGGTAAAAAAGGCGGACACGCTGATCCGGGTACCCAGCAGTTCGTTAGCGTTAAAAAAGAAACAAAGATTGCAGTGACAACCATAGCGACAGCGCAAGACGAGCATATCGACGAGTTAGCAAACTACACGAAATCAACCATTTCGTGACGAGGCGCACCATGTTTATAGCACGAAAGGTGTGGGGAGTGAATCAGGTGTCAGAAGATCAGGTCAAGGCAGTAGTGAAAAGATGCAACCAATGCGCATCAATAGAACCTGCACTAATCCAGTGGGACAATGGGGAAATAGAGACCACAAAAATGTGGCATCGGGTGGCAGTCGACGTAACGCACATAAAAGAGGAGAACTTCCTAACAGTGACGGTCCTGAGCAGTTCGCGATTTGGCGCCAAATTCAGTTGGAGAGTGAGGAAGAGGTAGGTAAGGCGCAGAACAGTGTAATACAAGAGTTTGGCCAGCCAGAAGAGATTCTTTTTGATAATTTTAAAACTTTCAGGGGAAACGGAGTTAAAAAGCTCGTCGAAAACTCAGGAGTGGAAGGCCGGTTCAGATGCGTGAACCGGCCAAGTGGAAATGGTATCGTTGAACGAAACAACCGCACGATCAAAAGAATGGCAGCTTGTAGCGGACGGCAAATTTGGGAAATGGTTGCATGGTACAATGCAACACCAACTGCGGACGGGGTAGTACCAGCATCCACAGTGTTTGGTCACAAGAAGAGATTACTACTGCCGAAGAACTTTGCCGCAACACAACCACATCAGCCGGAGGCACCGATGGACGACAAGCTGATATATGAGATGAAGTGCTCATCAAGCCCGGCCCACCATTGAACTGTACAACCAGGTGAACACGGGCAAAAGTAACAGGAGCCCCTCAGTAGCACTAGGTTTAAGAAAACGGGATTTCATATCATATAAACCACGTACGTCGGGCATAT
>MQRK01233458.1:0-10141 GCA_001938485.1 Girardia tigrina | reverse complement strand
ATTCACGGGAATTTATAAAATCTGAATCAAAATGTATATTAAGTATTCATATGTATAGAACCAAGTTTCGATAGTCTACTCCCGTCGTAACAATCAGAGAGTTTCGATGATGCTCAATTTTATCTTTGCAGTGTATACTCAGTGGTGGCCGCCGAACCAGGGACCGCTGTCATGCCTTAAGATTATGGCTGCGGTTACCTTCATTATTAAATCACAATCATCAGATAATTAAATGTCTCTACATTTGATTATTGAGGGATAATCTCGATTGATCATCATTCATTTCTGTTAAAATTATTTATTTCCCTTTCGTAATTGGATTTTATTGAAATAACTGGGCTTTATTGCAAAACTTAATTCTCACTTGAATAGTTATTCAATGAAATGATTACGACCGTCTCTGAGGGGACACAATGACAACCAAGAAGTAAAGACCAATAAGATTTCCGCTCCATAGAGCTCATCAAGTTTGTCTCGTCTCTAAATTCCGAAACAGATTAGATTTAACATCAGTTTTATCACAGAACGCTAATTCACCCATAAGAATACCATTGCTCAGATCTATTTAGCCCATAGAGTTGGCATTATTCAAATAGAATCATATAAACTAATCATGCGTACAGAAGGAAATCTTGATGTTATTCCCATGTATATTATTATTTAAATAAGTTTATCATTATTATTTTATCACAAAATATTATTTTAATAAAAAATTATGAGCAAAGTTTCATATTGATATTCACATCGCCGTGTCACCATGTCAAGAGGAACATAAAGGCGGATCCTTCGCATTCACATACTCTCATTCTCATTTACGTGGTAAGCCTCGTGAGTTCTCTCCTACTCTGATTTTTACCATCTTTGGCGTCGTTAATAGACAGCCGCATTGGTTCCCGTAGGATGCCGCCTCTAATCAATGATCCTCTACTAACTTTAAATGTAAAAATCCTCTATACAGAACTTTATTTACACTATCACGGTTGCTTCACCTTTGGATTTTAGTTAATGCTGCTTGGTTCTCCTACCTCCCCACTCAGTATCCTCACTCTTTATCTTTTTACTGACTCTCAAAGTTCTCTCTCCCAACATTACTTTTCTCGGGCGTCTCTCATCGACCGATTCCCTTATCATTGATCGGCGACTGGCGATACGCCTATCTGTAACTCTTTTTCATCGTGACACTATGAGCAATAATAAAATTGTTAAATAATCATTGAACACGAAAACTGTATGAAGGAAGATATATTGATTCATGAAAATTCTAACATGAATTATATAAGATAACTATTAAGAAAATCGTAATATTAATGTAATAATCAAAATAACTAAATGAGGAAGAAAATTAAAATAATAATTCATAGACACCTTGTTGATAGTTGAGAATTAAAACGCGCGTAAATCGGTTTCAAAACGTGAAAAATAGTGTGTTTTACTTTCAGCAAATAGTTTTGTAAAATTGGTATGTCAAAAAATGTGCGTAAAATGTGTGTGTTTATGTGATGATGTATTGGGTATTTATGCCCGATTGGTCGGACGTACTGCCTGCTACGCTCGGGCATCCTATTGATCCTTTTGAAACAACTGATGTTTCAAAGATTGTTTACTTATTCATCTCGGGGAATACTTTGCGTCTTATTCACCGTCTGTAATTCCGCGACGACTGTCATTACACTGCACTTCCATTTACAAACCTTATCAGGTCATTCTCGTTGGGTGTATGCATGTTTGTTCGTCTCGGGTAATTATTATTCATTCCATTTTCAGCATCGTCTTGGTTATTATTTACATACTGCATTCTGCAAAATCTCATCAGTGCCTTGCGTCCTGTCTTTCATCCTGTTGTTTATTCTGATTTCCTTAGCACAGCTACCTCGATTCATCTTATCTGCTGATGTTTGTTTATCGATTATTGCAACTGTTTATCCTGGTTCGCGGATACAGGATGTGCGCGCGACAAGATGTTTGTCTCGATGTTCAATGGTTATTAACTACGCGAGACCGCCTGTTCTTACATCGTGTGGTCTGTAATCGCAACCGGTGATTGTAGTTAATCAGGTAAACATCCACCTACTTCGGAGATGTCTGCGATTTCGGATAACCAGTGGAGTTCATGATTCATGCCAAATCATAACTAGTACTTTAATTAATTAATTAAGGATTTTTTGACTTTTATTCTTTAATAGGGTTTCAACAGGGTTTTCTGGGGTGTCTGTCAACGGGACAATGTTATAGTACTTTTGAGAGACCTTCCTTTCCATTCTCCTCACTCTGCGCGTACTTGAGGCTTATTTACACATAACGGAGATTATTATTTACGATGCTTCTCGACGTGTGAGGGCTGTAGAGGAAGAAAGGGTTCTATTTGAAGGTCCATACACTTCACATCGCAACACATTATACAGTTGACTCTTGATTATTCTATTTATCTCTTACTTCATAAACTTATCAAAATAAGCTAACGAAAATTTGCTTCTCTTATTCTTTTTTTCTGATTAATTCAGTACAATTTATTATCATTTTTAAAATCATTATTTTCATCGACATTTCATTTCTTTTAATAATTTTGAAATAGTAATCGGTTTTAATCTGCATTATTTCAAATTCTGAATCTAATATTTTCCTTTTTCATTTCCTGAAGCTACTGCATAACGAATGGTGCTCCAGTGATAACAGCATAAACAAATGAGAAGGTTTGCTAAGGTAATGGTTGACGCATTTAGAGGGATTTGCTATGGTTGTTAAGGTAACTTTGAAGATTTTATATATAAATACAAGATTTTTTATATACAAATGAATGTTGATGAGGTGATTTTGATTGTTGTTGAGGTAAATAAGATGGTTGCTATTATTGTTGTTTAGGTCTTTTGGGTGGTTGATAAGTTATATTTGATGTTTCATATGGTAAATGCGACGGTTGATGGTATGTTTGATAAGGTATATTGGATAGTTGATAGTATGATGGTAATGGTTAATAAGGTAGTTCTTATAGTGTTTTATATATTATTCAGTATTTTCTGTATTTTTTACATGTTCAGTTGTGCATTGATATGATGAATGCAATACGCTGACATGATTGATGCAATACGTTGACATGAAAAATGCATGACGTTATCACCTTGGATACGGTCACGTTTTGAATGGTTGATAACATAGTATAATATAATAATGTAATATATATCTATAATTTAATATTTTCACTCATAATGTGCATATATTCGAAAAAGCACTACGTATCGATTTTTTCAAAATTGTTGGTATTGAATTTGACTATTCATATATAAGTTACTATCCATGTGTTCAGACAGATTTTTGATATTTTGCTTCCTTGGACCTCTGCCTACGCTACACCCAAACCACTTTATATTATACAGTGCTTTTTTTCAGTAGGAACTCATGGGAACTCAGTTCCCATACCTTTTTTTGCCAGATTGGTTTATATTTATATAAAATAATCGGCGTTTTACTTACTGTCAGTCCTTTTTTTACAGTGGGGACTCACGGGAATGACATAAATTACGGTTTACAAATAAACAACAAGCTATATAAATGTACCTTGTAGCAAATGCTGTTATTCTCTAATATTTAATATGATATCTATGACATAGGGAGCGTGGCCATATTGATTAAATTATTTGGTAAATAATTATTCGAATACATTTTAGATTTTACAGTCTTAAAATTAATAATAATTAAACAAACAAAAAAGCATTGAAATGAAGAAAATCTCAAGTTTTTTCCCAGCTGCTCCTCCGGTAAGCAAACAATTGAAACAAGAACTTGCGGACGGTAATGATATTCAAACGACAGTCTCAGAACAAACGTGTCTAGGCGATGTAGACAATGACTCGGACAATGATTTTTCGCACTGCATACAAAGTTACGAAAGGAAATCAGTCATTTAATAACTTTGAAATGGAAATTGATTTACAAGAAATGAACGGGATAGACATGGGTCRCATTCTACATTCGACAAATGCATGCATTAATATTGTGAACCATATAAGCACTGAAATGAGAGAGAAGCTGGTCAAAGAAGTGGTTAATTCCAAAAGTAAAATGTCACTGATGATCGATGATTCTATGACATTGAGTGGAAAATCAACCCTTATAGTGTATTTGCGAAGTTGTATAGAAGGCACTGAAATGAAAGAACCAGTAAATTTATTTCTGGACTTAGTCGAACTTCAAAATGTCACAGCCAACGGAATCTTTACTGCATTACTAGACTGTCTTAAATACCTTTAAATACGGGATGGGTAAAGAATACTTAAAGTGTTGGAGTTTATTAAATTTATTTCTCGAAACAATTTCTCGACAATTATCGATTCAATCGATGAGTGAGTGAGCAAAACTATTTTCAAATTAGATAATTTTCACAAAGAATTCATTTAAAAAATTCCAAAAAACTTTTATTTAAATTTTTTTCCAACTTCACTTTGCTCAATTTTCGCTTTCGAACCTGGACATCAATATTACCACAATCACACGATTCAAACTCACCACAAGGTTACTTCTTTTTTTTATTTACAAAAAAAAGCTGATACATCTATATTTATTTGGCTTCAATGCATTTTATTATTTTTTAACAGTTATTTATTTTTTTTAAGTCGTGTTTAAACAAATTCACAGATTATAAAAAAATAGTACATTGATAATTCAAAACATTTCATACATACAAATCAAATCGATCTTTCACATTTTTTTGATTAATTTTATATTTAAACATGTCAAAGGTAAAACTTGAAAATAAATACCGATTCCTTCAAGAATTGTTACTTTAATTTTATTTCTATGGAGTTGTCCATAAATGACGTCACACAGGAAGGGGGAGCGTGGTTTTGAAAATGTGACGTCACATCAAAATGCTGAACGTGTTTGATCCCCCTAATTAAAGGACATATCTTAGAGCAAGTGAACCAATAAATGCTTGATGTCTCGCGGAGTAATTTACTCAAAGAACTCCAACACTCTAATTGGCAATTCAACTAAATCGAGCTTCATCAGAAAATATTTTTTATGATTAAAAATCACTTTTCATGAATTTTTATAATTTGACAATTTTTTGAGTGCTAAGATTTTTTACGGTATCTGAATTTTGAAAATCTATGATGACGCATTAATATCCTTAGTAACTTTAAAATATTTTAGTATGGTCTAATTCTACTATTACTGCTCATAAAATTAATACTTTGTAAAAGAACATAAAATTCTAAAACACGATAAAAATACATTCTGGTTTTCCGAAATTATCATTTCTATTCAATGTTTATAAGTTCATAAAAAATTGAGAATTAACAATTTATATTTGCCCAAATTATTTTAAATGAGAAAACGAAAATAATTTTGTCAATTTTCATTTTAATATGACAAAGAAAAAATTAGTACTTTGGGAAATTGAATAGTATATATTTATGGAAAGTGAAATAAAAATTTAGTTTTAGTTTTATTTTTTGTGTTTAACATTTATCACATTCACGTTTCTGTGTAAACAAAAATCATCTGCCGACAAAAATATGCCAAATTTGGTTATTATACTTATTTTGTCTAGTTTCTTTCGTTATTAGACACCCAAAATGTGGGCAAATCTATTTCAGCATTTTAATCATTTCAGTTATTGTGATTCTGACCACGGGATCGAGCTGTGGCGGCTAGCATCTATTTAATTTGCCGAGACTCGGTGCCCCAAAAGATCGGTGTGTCGGTTCAACGGCAGCTGTGTATCGATTAGTTCCAGTGAGCACCTCTCGACACGTCATCGGATGTCGATCCTGCGACCTACTCGTGGCGATTCGCGGCCAAGTCGCACGTAACAGCACGAGACTCCTGCCGACCGAATTGTTATGTCCTGGAGTGGAGACCCGCGTAATCGTCCCGTCCGTCCGGTTTTTGTCGGTCCGATTGGTGCGGCCATGTCGACTTGTTGAACACCGTCCAATCGGAAGTGATGGAACAAGGTTCAGTCAAACTAGTTATAGTTACCGTTGAGCGTTACAATCTCGTCGGTCCCGCATGAGGTTATGATTTTTCATTTTTTTATTAATTAAAAATAACAAATATGAGAGTCGACATTTATTTCCGATTTAAAACATATAAGTTAGGGTTAGGGTTAGGGGTTAGGTTAAAGTTAGGGAAGACTGATCTTCCTTACTGGTAGCACTCAACTGGATTGGAACACCAGCTTTTTCATCCTGACACAATAAGCACACCTCATTCGGTCTTAGATAGGACGAAAACTCTTTTTAGTTTCTAATTTTTACCTTAGAAAACAGGCCATCGATATGTTTGGCATAGTAATCGTTCCCTACTCTAATGTGCTTCACTGGGACTGTTGATACATGATGCTGGTCTTCAAGAGATGAACTGATCTTTTGCAAAAGACGAAGATACAGCCCACTTATACTGATCGTAAAGCCATCCATTTTAAACTGTTCCTTCAGCTTATCTAATGTTTTTAGGCTTCTGTACATATTGCTTTGCTTTCTTTTATGCGATGCAATCCATGTATAGCTATAACAACAATACTTTGAAAAATGAAGGCTGATCTTCCTCAATTCTGGGACTACCAGTTTAGGCACTGACGTTCATTGATTTACCTAATTATGGATTACCTTCAAACAGAGCATCTAATTTTCTGTTTCTACAATCTCTTGCTTTCTAGGTTCTTTTTTATTACTCTTCTTCTTAGTCAGTTGCTTTTCCAATTCAATTTTTTGTTCTTCTTCTCTTAGAATTAAGCGCCTTGTTCATGTGTAAGCAGTTCAGGTTTTTGTCGTTCATGCAAGCCGACTAGATCAGAATTGAAAATTTCAATCTTTGACTGTAAATGCATTATCCATTAAACTGCGATGCGTATTAAGTATTTCAAAAATATTTTTTTGAAAAACGATATGGGCCGAGAAAAGTATGATAAATTTTGAAATCTTAAAAATATGGGTTCAGCCCTATAAGCTTTACGGCAGTTCACTACAGTTACTCAAGGTCTTCCAAAACACTGCTTGTAAATTACATTATCTATTTATTATAGTTATGTCAATATTGATGTCAATGGTGTGGATATATTAGACATTTCATGAATGTAAGAACATATTTTTTATTATAGTGCTGATAAAGAAAGAGTAAACAGATTTTATTAAATTGAAACGATTATTATTAATATATCTTTATTAATATATATTGTATTTATTGTTTTCATTACTTTTCATCGAAATACATATCCTCTAAACTTGTTGTAGCATTAATCATTTACCTTTACTTATACTTTCTTTGTATTTATAAGTAACTGTGTTTTGTGTACATTTTGGTAATTCACATATAACAGCATTTGTGGCATTGCATTCGAAATCATCCCATAAACCATTTGGATAAAAGGATCCATGAATACAATGTTGTATACCCCGAAAATTATCTGGTTGTCCATTATTCCAATATCTTAATTTTATTCGTTATAAATAAACAATATTTTCAATTACACATTTACTTGTATGTAAGTTCTTTCTTATTTGTGTCAACCCAATTTCCTTCATTAGCTCTATCATTTCCGTCTATCCAATATGAACCCAAACTATTTTTCACAGCCAAATTATATACAAACATCTAAATTATTAAATGATTCAAGAAAAACTATGAAAAGCACTTACGTTGACTTGAAAATTGGGAATGCTTACTAAGTTCATTTGTCTGTCTTTACAATATTTAACAGCATTATCAAAATTCATTTTTGTGTTGGCCATATGATATTCTATAGTTTAAATTAAAAATATATTTACGAATTTCGAAATTTCAAATAACAGTCTCAATACAACTAATACAAATAAATTGATAATTTACAAATATTGAAACCTATGTTTCCAATGTCGAACTTTTCTATTTATTTTAACAAATACTATTTGTAAAATCTAACAATAATGTCAAGTAGTGTTTATTTGTTATTTTAGTATGTAGTTATATCATCTGAAGCATTTCTTTGAAATTAGACGCTACAGGGACAATACAATCAAGTCCAAACATTCAATAGAAATTTGATTTACACTGCTTGTTTCGACATTTCGAAAGCGTTTTATTATATTACAATTTCTTATTGATATCCTTTCCTTCGAATGTTCAATAATCAATAGTTTCATTATTCTCATAATCAGAATCTATTAGAATTTGAATTACAAAATCGGTGAATTATTTAGCTTGTATTGATTGTATATATGTAAATATATATATATATACTAATTGTTATTATTTATAAGTCGTAAGTCGGGTTATCAAATTCTATTAATAAATCATACAACATTCTTTATATATGGGGATTAGCAATGATGTAATGATTCAAGATTCGAGATTATTATTTCATATGTCAGTCAAACTCACAAACACACATTACACACCAAACATCAATTTTTAAATTGTTGATTATGTAACTACACCTCACATCTCCCTCGTCCAATATGGCGTAAGCCATTCCACGTTTTTGATAATTTCTGATTCGTCATATTTTTTTAATATATAGCTCCTATCATGAAGTTTATTTATTATTGTATAAGGACCGTCATGACACTTTTCCTGTTTTTTTCCTATTATCATTTTTCACATTTACTAAATCTCCAACATTAAATTGTCTATTTGTTTTCACATTCTGATTGTTTTCCTGATATCTTTTTATTGATTCGATATATTTGTTTTTCGCCCTCATTATTGCATCATCTTGCTTAAAACCCTCAAACCGATCGATATTTATTCGTTTCCAAAAATTATCTTCGAGGGGCTTAACATTAATGTTTTTTGAACTGTTGCATTCATTGTAAGTTCAATGTAGGGTAAACACTCTTCCCAGTCTCTAAATAACTTATCTTCTACACAGCAAAATATCCAGTCTCGAATTGTTCGAAATTGTCTTTTTACTTGTCCGTTAGCTTGATGGTGGTATGGGCTCGAGTATTGTATGATGAAGTTATATTTATTTCCTAAATTCGTAAACATTGATGACAAAAATGATTTACCATTATCAACATGCACAATTTTTGGACTGCCAAACTTCAATATCCAATGTTCTGTCAATATTTTAACTAATGTTTTCTCGTCCTGGTTATTAACCGCTTTTAATACCACATATTTACTAAATTAATCGATAATAGCCATGATATATTTTTTTCCCGACAGTGTAGATTTCAAAGGTCCACAAAAATCTATATATACTGATTCAAATTGTTCTGTAGCTGTTAATTTATAGTTAATTTCTTTTTTTTCTGTGTGAAAACTTTCCCTTTTTGACAAATTACACAACTTTTAATAGTATCTTTTACTGTTTCTTCAAATTTATTCATAATATAATTGTTGTACAAAAATTTGTACACTTTTTGAGATCCAGAATGGCACAATATTTTATGGTATAAAGTAATGAAATCTTTCTGTTTTTCTTTTGGAACAAATATTTTATTATTTATCATTATCAGTCTATCTTTGAAAACGAACTCGTGTTCTTCTTTGCTTTAAATTCATGTTAGTATCTCATCAATTTCAGCGCTATTCTGTTGTAACTCTGTAATTAAGTTTTCTTGATTCATCGTAAGAAGTCTTGTCTGACACTTCACTGTTTTTGCATCCTTATAGTTTAAATTACACTGCTTACATTGTTCGGTGTTCATTCGGGATAGTGAGTCTACGTTGCCATGTTTGTCCCCTTTCCTATATTCTAATTTGATATTTAGACTACTTAAAAAGTTTATTCAATTTTGAAACTGTGCTGTTATCGGTTTTTTTGTTGTAAGCATAAATGTAATAGCCTGATGGTCCGATCTTAAAACAAATTGTTTACGATATAAATAATGTTTAAAATGCTGTGTGAAGTAGAAAACTGACAACAATTCTTTCCTGGTGATGCAATATCCTATTTCATGCTTTGACATGCTTTTCGATCCATATGCAATCACTCTTTCCAGACAGTATTCATCTTTTTGTGATAATACTGCACCGATGGTATCAAAACTGGCGTCAGTGTCTAAGATGAATTCACGTGAAAAGTCGGGGTATTTTATTATGGATGAATTAAACATTTTCTCTTTTAGTTTTTTAAAAGCTAGTTCACATTCGTTTGTCCAAACGATATTCTTATTTTTTGTATTAATTAATAATTCTAATGGTTTAGCATATTTAG
>MQRK01233455.1:19425-31953 GCA_001938485.1 Girardia tigrina | reverse complement strand
TAGGAATATACAGCTGGGCATAAGATTTCAAATAATATCTAACACTAATGCATTTAAACTTATATACATATCAAAGTAGATAAACAAAGTATAAAGCTCAAAAACCGCCATTATTTTTCAACCAACCTAATACATAAATAATTAAAATATCTAATATCCAACATAAATGAATCATAATTTTGTATTCAAAAAGTGAAGTGTAAATTCATTCAAAATATGAGCCCTTAGAAACCACGAAATTCACTCGTCTTATCTACTTCGTGTAATGAAATTGTAGTAGGAATTGAAAATATCTAATAAATATGAAGGATTAAGAAAGATTTCCTACTTCATACCTTTTAAGAAATTTGTTACAGTTTAATGAACATATGATCTGTCGCTTTCATGACGTAAAATGATTTTGCTTTCTAATAATCTATTCTGGTCGTTTTTTGTTAAGAGCTCGCTTTAAAAGAACTGATTTCCGTCAATAGTTCTTTGATCCTCCCAGATATTAGAGGCTAGTTGGTCTCGGTGTCTATAGACTGAGTTCACATGGTTTCATAAAATCTGGTTTGCGATTAGGATTTTCGAAATAAATTAATTTTTGTCTAGTGGTATATTTTGATGTGATATTAAAATAAGTAAAATAAAATAATATAAAAATTAAAATAATTTATATATTAAAAAACCTTTAACTCCAAAAGTTTCTTTTCGTATTCATTTTTCACTCTACGAACTCTCTCTTCATTACTGACTTCAACTTCTCCCAAATTGGCGAGTACTTGATCTCTTTCTTGTTCGGTTTCTTTGATCTTATTTTGCAATGCTTCCAACTGACTTTCATAATGTTCTCGTATTTTTTTCAGTTGCTTCTGCTTCGATTGTAACTCACTGATAAGGCGCTTCTTAACATCTATTTCAGTGGAAAGTGTTGCCAAACTCTGGTGTAAATAATTCTCTGCATCTTGATCTGATAAAATAAAATTTATTTTCATCCGTTGATTCTTCTTCAATCATGAATCTTAAATACTTTCTGTATCACTTTCGTCATCATCTTCATAACTCTCTTCAGCATTGCTACCTTCATCAGCGTCTCCATTCAAACTATCTTTATCGATGTCACTGGAAACTGACGGGACTGGCTGGATCGTGTCCCCAGTTTCACTGATTGAACACATCATATTCGTCCCATTCTCGTTATCAATATTTTCCGACCTCTTGGCTAGAAGAAAACATATTTCATTTATAAACCCTATGTTAATAAATATTTAAAGAAAACGCAAAGAAAACAAAACATAAAAATAAAAAGATGAATCTGAAATGATAGAAAATAATTTGTTAAATAACAATATAAAAGACATTCATAAAAATAATGTACTTTTCCTTCTTGAAGAGGGCAGAATGGCTGACTCCCAATCGTATTGAGAGCTTTCAAAGATAGAATCATCTTCCGGAAACTCACCTGTCATTGCAACATGGGAATGTTTAGAAAATTCAAAAGCCGAAGTTAATGTTTGCGACCTCTGCAATACATTTACTGTTGCTTCTGCTTCTGCTAATTTGGCTCTGAAAATTATAATTTATTGTTTAAATTTTAAGAATTTTTTAAATTGAGTTTTAGTATTTTATAAGAAGTAAAGTTACAATAAATATAAGCAACTAAATTTGAAAATTTAGTTTTCGAAATTTCGTACATTAAATCAACAACGTTACTGCCAAAATAATGGAAAAGTAATGATAAGATGGCTATATACCCAAGAACATTTATCATACTTCAACATCACTTAAATAGTTTCGGTAAGTAACACATTATTTATCAATCTTATCTGGCCATTTTATGTAAAGCGGTTCAATGTACTTACGATTACTATTTAAGATTCTCAGAACATAAAAGCGATAACCGTACGCAACGTAAGTAATCATTTCTGGAAGCGTGTCCACCTTATAACTGGGCGGATATATGGTCGCATCTAGTATCAGTTTCAACCGACATTAAAGCGATTGTAAGATTCTAAATTAGTTCTACGTGTTTTATACAATTAACATATTAGTGTCTGGATATTGTATTATCACATTCTATACATCTGTATTTTTGTCTTCAGTACAAAGTCTTGAACTTAATAACTTACAAAGAATGGAAGCTACCCACTAGCAAGATTTTAATCTATATGGTTAATTTTAAGAAGCGAATTCAAGTTAGATAATAAGCTGATCTCTTGTATTCAACATATTCCAAACTCGCCCCATGAGTCATTAGACATCTTAACTCAAACAATTATTAACATATCTCCCATTTACGTTTTAACTGAATTTCCAGACATTGGACTCACGCCACTCAGTTTGTTTAATTTGAAAGAAACAACAATTTTATTTGAAGACAGATCATTCTTTTCTGTTTCTGTTCTAGATATTGAAAATAAAACTATTAAATTAATATTTCACCAAAGATTCTCAATGTTGCAAGCAAGTACCAAAAAAATTGAAGCTATAGATTTTATTAATTTTTTTTCAGAAATATGAGATGATACTTAAAAGAAATATTAATTAAGAATAAATATCCATAAATATTAATAAAAAATATGATTTAGTAAAACAAACAAGGTGTGAATAAATAATTAAAGAAATCGAACTAAAACAAATGTAATGAAAAAAATATTACATGCTTGTAACGAACATTGAGACACTTATTATTTGAACATTTATTATTATCATATTTAGAGTCATTACAACCCTCAGAAGATCGTTCACCGTTTTACATCGTTCTAATTGATCTTTTTTCTACATTTTTAATAATGATTATTCGAACAATTTTTCTAAATCTTTCTTAAATATTGTTTAATTTTTAATTTCCAAAAATATTTATTAAAATTAATAATTTTAACCATTTCTTTATGTTAGGAATATTTTAAATTGTATGAATGTGTGAATCTATGAATGCTGTATGTTAATTCGAGAATGTTGAACTTAAAATGGTGATTATCTTACCCAAATGAAAAATGGTTTTTTTTGTATTATTGAATTATAAAATAAATAAAATAAACTTTTTTTCATTCCTACTGCGATAGGGCTATGCAAAGTTGACAAGTTTTGGTTTCAGCAGGATGGTGCAAGACCACATAGGACACAGGACGTATTCGATTTTATTTCGGAGCATTTTGGAACAAGGATTATTGCTCTGGGTGCGAAAAGATTAGTAGATGGTGGAATAGAATGGCCTCTTTATTCACCGGATCTCAACCCCTGTGACTTTTTTCTATTGGGTTTCTTCAAGGATAACGTGTTTAGAAATGCTCCAAGAACCCTTTCGGACCTGAAAGAAGCAATATCGAAGTGCCTCAAAGAAATTCCGATTTCTACTTTTGAGTAAGTTTGTGCAGAGTTTGAGAATAGACTACGAGACGTGGTTTTGTCTGATTGAGGGCATTTCGAAAATTTCATATCTTAAACTGCAAAATTCGCTCTTTTTAATAAAGTTTAAATCAAAGTTTTAGAAAATGTAGTTCACTTATTGTAAATTTTTCAAAAAGCTCATCCATATTGGGCCATTTGCAAACTCTAATCGTCGAACACAATCTTGCTCCTTGAGTGGTTGACAGATCTGAATTTTATACGGCTTCATCCTTAAATCTTCTTTTAAAATTCTCTGTAAGGTGGTGCGAGGTATGCTGAGCTCTTGAGATGCTCTTCTTGTTGATGTTGATGGCTCCTGGAGGAAGTGTTCTCGGACTTTTTCGATGTTTTCACTTGTTCTAACTGTTTTCCCTCGTTCCTTTCCTTTGCTAACATCTTCGTTTGCATTTGCGGTTTCCAAAAACTTTGAAATAATTCGTTTAACGCTTGCTTCTGAGGGTGCTCCAGTTTTTTTAACTACAACTAATAAGAATTATTAAAATGTATATATTGTTAATTTTATCTCCTTCCCCTCAATAAAAAAGACCATCTCAAAAAGCTCAGGGATAACGCTCCCCCTGTATATCAACTAAAGTCACTTCTATGGAGGCCTAATCCCGAGAGTCTCACAAAGGAAACCACTACGTCTATCTATCAGAAATAAAAATACCGAGTTACTGTTTATTTCACGATTCCTTTTTGGATCGACATAAGAAAGTTATTCAGTTATACAGTAACGAGTTCTCCACAATCATTCTATATGAAACAATATTTTTAAGTAGGTATTAAATTGATTTATCGAGTTATTCTAGTCTGACAAATGTGCTAAAGATTATAATTGTTATATCTTGCATCGAATATATACATATCAATATTTTCATTTTAAATATCGACAAAAGTGGACAGTCATCCGTTTTTGGTCGTATACGGTCTTTTGATCAGCAAATTCAGAGTTAGGATTACTAGCGAGATGGCAACTGGCGATTGAATTCAGACCCAAAGAAATGAAAAGAAAATATTAGAACATCTCAGTCTTTTTTGGACTAACCATTTTTAAATTCAACAAATATGTCTTCAACTGAATAGTTTTGTAAATAATTGAAGAATTCGGATTGTGATTTGAAATGACATTTTCTGTTTGTCTCGAATTATTTGGAGAATAATTGTGATTTATATTTTAATAGAACAAAACCAAAAAATAAAAAAGGCAAAACACAACTCCACACCAAATGAATATGTGGCCGTAAAGCAGAATTGTCAATCAACTGATATTATCTAACTAATGCAAATATAAAGTTTAGAAAATAAATTTCAGTAAATACATTTTAAGTTTCATTTCAATTTGAAAAGAGAATAAGAATAACTACTTCGTGCAATAATAAAATTCCCAATTGTAAAGCAATTGAGTCTTTTAAAGAATACTTATAGTGTGGCAAAAACTAATGTTACATTGGGGTTCAGCGTCTCTAAATTGATATAAACATTGAAAATTCAAATTCAACAGACATTTCGTAAAATTTTGTTGTCTTGTGTAATCGGCTTTGTAGAATTTATAGTAAAACGGTTAATCATTAATAATTTAAAGAACATCGAATTTGAAATCTAACGGAAATAATATATTGAAAATTAAAGAACTTTTACCGTAATCCTTCAACTTCTAAAGTGTATTTTTCTATCACTTTCATTATTTCATCTGATTCAACATCCAAAAGGCTCATTTCTGAACAATTGCTATTTTTTTTAGTAATCTTCCAAAGAAATCCTTCTTTTTCTGCTAAAACTTGAGCATTTCGAGCCTATTAATGATAGTAATATACGCTTGAGAAATAACGAAATTTCTAGTAACACCTTCAGAGTTTCGATAGTCTCTGACAGAGCCTTGATCTTTACTCGCAAATTCTGATTTTCAGTATTTAATATGTTATTTTCCGTATAAATATCACTGTACACTCCGTCTTCTTTCGAATCACCAATTTTCTTTCCCTATAGATTTTGAATGAAGAATGAGAAACGATTTAAGCAAAATAATAAGTTATTATTACTAAAATATTACTAGTTAAAACAAATGGTCGAGTGGAAAATTGTTGCTGAAACCAAACAGCTAACAATAGTATATCCATGCTTCACTTATTATCAAATTTTCCATAAAAAATATTTAAAACTACTCTACGTATAAATAAAATTCAAATTCTTTCCTTTTATGCCTTCTTACTACTTTTTAAATTCAATAGCGTTTAATCGGGAGAATAAACGTAAACCAATTTACTATTGCTGACGTGGTCCAACTACATAGAATATCTCCAAGGAAATTATTTCTACGCAGAAAATAAATAATGTAAGTCTTCTAATGTTCACAGATTGGTTGACCAAATTCAGACATTGAGAAATTAACATCCAACAAAACCACCGGGAAAGTGTTCGTTCTATAATGTAGAATCTGCATTGTAGATGATGAAATGCAGGTAATTTTAGATGATCATCAAAATGCAACGAGGAGGATTACCTGTAAATTGAATATAGTCCGACAGACACCACGAATACATATACTGAAAATCAAATAGCAGTATCAGCGTAACATTTGATAAAAATGCTATGAAGCAAAAGCATGTAGAAATATATGCAAAGTTGTTGATGATACATCGATAGAACTTCTTGTATCAACATGTTTGGTGACGAGCCGGTCACCCTCGGAACTCCGATTTATTTTCATCCCTGACATTCTGGTTGCAATATTTTGGTGGAATTTTTTAATAATTACAAATATTTTTGTATAAAATATGAATCAATGTCATGATTCTATGGAATGCAAGAAAAACATCAAACTCTTTCAATATTTATTTGTTCATCAGAAGTCCTACCAACCTATTTAATTCTGACAACGCCCTGACCACATTATCATCAGTTTGCAATGGTCATCTGTTGGTCAACAGTAATTGTTACCCTTGAAGCACGTAACTGTGACGCAATATTGTTACTGTCAAATACATTTGACTGTTGTGTTAAGTTAAAGGAGTGGGTACCCTACAGCTTCACCCTTACCAAAAATGGGCCGCATATTGTGTGCCGAATTAAACGCATGTTATAGTTCATTGTCTGTTGCCGGATGGCTCGAACAAGGATTGGAACTAAAAACAGGAGATCAACAATTTCCCTGTCCCCTTCATCACCTCAGGATTGGTTGAACATCCTCGAAATGCATTAATGATCCAAAAGGTAACCAAACAGATAATAAACGAAAACTAATCTACTATAACTAAAGTTCTACCACGCATTGTCT
This sequence comes from Girardia tigrina, assembly GCA_001938485.1. Taxonomy (NCBI): domain Eukaryota; kingdom Metazoa; phylum Platyhelminthes; order Tricladida; family Dugesiidae; genus Girardia; species Girardia tigrina. The sequence goes on along the minus strand of MQRK01233455.1, from coordinate 25,304 downwards.
TGGCCTACCAGAACTTATACAGTTCGTATTCTTAAGCCCTTCCAGGTATCACTTAATGATTTTTTTAGATTTATTTTCAGTCCCAGACACTTGGAAAACAGAATTCTACAGTATTTCTAGAGGTTTTCATGGATCTAGAAACTATTTATCCGGAAATAACGAAAGGTTCATATAAAGAAGTGCTCCAATGCTTCTTCTTGTGTTCGTTCTCGATGTTAGTGCAAGCCATATTAGCTGGCGCTGGACTCACTAACTTCAACAAACTGGTGACGAATGCAAACATCATGACAACACAAGATGTCAAATCACCTCTGTTTTAAAGTCACTGCACCGTTGTTTCAGTCGTCCTCACCAGAAATGCCAACAATTTTAAGACTAAATAACACCTAGCATTGAAGAACCAAACGATCAAAATTCAGTTAACAGATCTCAATTACGGGAAACAAAGAGATTATTGGACAGAAAATTATCAGTCAACCGGAATTGATTGTCAAGCGCCAACCTTCAAAATTATCACAGAAAGTTAGGAAAAGGAGCTAAAATGTGTACTTAAATGATTAAAAGTTAAAAATAAGAATATTAGTAAATCTTATTTTATTTAAAATGTGATCTCTAGGTAAGCATTACATTAAAAAGTCACATCATTTCCGAAAACTTCATCCTTAAAAAAGGCAGTATTTTGTTTTGAACTTAATGAAGTTGTTGATCTTAGAGAATATTTAACAAAGTTCAAAATATATTTGTCCTTCGTAAGACCAAAATAATAGAAATTGGATGAAATTCATCGAATTTAACATGGACGTTATATCAACAAACATAATGTTACAAAAACTCAACAAGAAAATTTTAAAAACCAAACCAATGTTTAAACTAACCCCTTTATTCTTAAAGCAAAATATAATTGGATTAATCAACAAAAAAATTAAAAAAATGATGGATAACATTTTATTAGCATAAAATCTTAAAAATAGATTATTCCAAAACTATTTATATGTACATTGACACCACCGCTTATGTCTCATTTTAATGGGCGTATATTTTGCAAAATAAAAAATGTTTTTCTTCTCGTGCTGGTTCTTAAATTTAATGAAACTAGCGGATTATTCAATTAGCAAATTTGATAATTAATTTTAGGATATTATTGATATGAGATATAATGAGATTGGGACTGACGAGCAATTGGTAGATCTCATGCTTTAGTGTTTGCACAACTTTGAGTACTAGACTGTGACCCTTCGATTCCTTTGGTCTCAATTAAGACAAATTTAAAACAATAATATTTAACAAAAACAACATCAAAAAATTAATTTCGAATGGGTCAAATAATCCTTTAGACTCAACAAAACAAGAAAACGAAATTTTTATTACAAAATTACAATGCAAAGAGATTCATTTCTCAATTTATGAGACATTTTGCTCTAATAACTTCGGAAAAGACGTATAACTTCATCGAGTGCATTTACTTCCTCTTTACGTTCTTTTACAGTAGGTAAATGTTGACCATAAAAGCTCTTCTTGAAGTTATTAAGAAGTGCAAAATTATTTGGAGCCTCATCCTGAATGTATAGTATATAAAGCAACAGTTTGTCGGACATTCGACCACTTCTATTGTTGTGACGTGGCACATGTGAATAGGAGTTTTGTCACAGGGGAACATAGACGTAGTTTGCAAACTTTGCTGAGTAGCCCAGAATAATATGGACTTATTCATTGTCCTTCCCTTGCCAATGAAACCAATTGTATTGATTCTCCGATGGTTAAAAATACCATCAGCATCAATCCATGCTTGTTAAAGGTTTCACAACGAAGTTTGCATGGTTCACGAAATTCATACACAAGTAGTCAGCAGATTTATGTTTGCTTTCGGGTTAGGCTTTTCATCTTCCGTAATAATGAAAAGATTTTTCGCTATGTTGTTCAAACAGTTGACTCAAATTGAAAGACAGGAAACACTTCAGATGAAAGTTATACACTTCATCAATCAGAAATTCGCAATCAAAGTTTGTGAATCCCAAGATTCTAAAGTATAGCATTAATGGAACGAGCTCGAATATATTCGTACTTTTCCGAATATTTTCTTCAATAATTTCCATTTTTTCTAAAACTTGCATTAGTATACCTTCTCTTTCCTATTCGAAAAAAGATTTTCGTCCATTTTTTAAAGTCCTGAGTCCCAATCTAGATTTTCATAGGAATTCAATAATCATATATATGTAATTCTGCGCCTATTTATAAATTTCAATGTAATCTTTCTGAGGAGAGGAACTTGATACCACTTTTATATTCAACTCCATGAGGTCATGTAACACGGAAATAGTTATAACACTTTTGTCCTCATTCCTGATGAAGTTATAGTACAGGTAATGAATGAGATTTCTGTATATCTCTAATTGCACATGCAATGTGAGTATGTTTTCCACACCGTTACCAACAATACGAAATTCATAGGTCCGTCTAAAAATTTATTTGCTCCACAACGAAATATTACAAAAAAAAATAATGAGAAAAATTTCTGGAAATAAATCTAAGATATTTATTTTGATGAGATCAGGCAATATGTTCCGAAAGAGGAATGGTTTAGATATTCATATTATTTGCATCGAGGGATGATTTGCTTATTTTGATTTTTCCGAAAATACATAATTTTCATTTTCATTTAGATAGATTAAATGGTTTATTTCCTTACCAACAATCAAAGTAAATTAATAAAATCAGATTTCTTTAATGGAACAGTAGTTAACTTTTTAGAATTGATTGAACTTATGTGCAATTAAAATTAAGTAATCCAATCATTTGACATTTAAATCGTTAAACCCTTTAAAAATGATTCCAAATCCTTGGAAATTGTACCAGAAATGTTACATTCATTCATCAGCCATTCTGCTTCATTTTTACAATGCCGGATTTCCTAGAGCAAGTGATTATTCGAGTATCTTACAGTCTAGTCAAAATATTTGTAAGAATTACAAAAATTAAATGTTTACATAAATTTTGGTATTTTAAATTACTTTTTAAAATTGTCCTTTGCTAAATACATGTTTCAAAGTTTTAAAATTTATACTTCAAAATAATTTCAACTCAGTTTCAAGCAGGGTGTTGTATAAGTTGTAAAGAATTCGATGTAAATACAAATCATGACGCTGTTGAACAATAAATTCACACGTACAAAAAGGTAAAGTAAATATAAACAAGTCATTTTGTAATTTAAAATCATTTTAAAGTAAATTCTATTTGTACTTTTTTTGTTTACAGAAAAAGTGAGTGTTTATTTTCACGAATATAATATTAGAAAATATAATATTATTATAAATCTTAACACGTTTAACTCGAGTTCATCCAAGGAAGTCTTACGTTGCTTCCCTGCGCTACTAAATTTATAATTATACAGACCTTTCTTACAACCTCTGTATCTCATCTTAGTTTTTTTCTTTAACACTACTGTGAATCTTTTTATAAAGGACAGTTATTTATTTGTGAATTCTTCAGTCCAGATATGTTTTGATGGATGAAAATGTAATTTAAAATAAAAAAGTTTCTAGGTAATAGTTGGAAATTTCCAACTACTATTTACATTCTGATAACAAATAAACTATCAAAAATGCAAAACAATGTTTTTCAAATGTTTCACAGGACTCAATCAATTTAGACAGTATTTTTCAAACGATCTAATAAAATTAAAGAAAAACCGACACTCATGTATTAAGAAGTGTTGAATAATTTCACAAAAAAATAAAACAAAAATCTATTTCAAAAGTAAAAAAATCAAGAAAACGTAAAAAAACAAATGAGTACAATTCAAAAATATTGAAACTGTTAGTTGTGTTTATATCGTTTTCGATATTCAAACTAGAATTCATAATGATCAAATTTTTTATTAGCAGAAATTACAATTTTTATTACAAACAAACTCAAACAAATTTACTATTTCCTTTTTAAAATCGATTCTTAATTTTCAAATTGGGATTATTTTTTTTAAAAACTGAGACTTACAAATAATATTTAAATCCATTACAATTTATTTTAAAATAATACCCAATTTTTAAATTTAAAAAACAATTTTATTAAAAAATATTTAAACCCTTTTAATTTTAAATCAATAAACTTGTTCTAAAATAATATTCATTTTAAAATTTAAGAAAATATTTTATTCGACAACATTATACATTAATTATAGCCAAATTTATTATTTCAAAAAATTACATACTTTAAAATATAATTTAGTTCAATTATATTACAAAACTTGATTTCAAAATGTAATTTAAAATATTAAATATTTGAAATATGTTTTAAAATTTTAAACATTTCTAATTTATTAAAATTTGACCGCAAAAAAAATAAACTAACTCCTCATAGAAACGATAAAATAAATGATTTTATAGCAAAATGTATTTTGATACATGAATTAATAAAATGAAATAATATTAATCTAATAATAAAATACAATTTAATACTCATAAAATCTAAATTAAAATTATAAAGGAATTTAAAAAATAATGGCAATTTATATTCATTATTAAAAAGTGAACGCCATTTTTCACAATTTATTTTCGTAATTAATTTCGGCGGATTTCCCAATCATATAAAATTCGTGATATGTTCAGTAATAAATCTCCCACTCCTCTCGGTTTGTGCTCCGATCTTGTTTATAAATATACATGTAATGGGTGTAACGCCACATACATTGGAGAGACATCTCGTCATCTCTGCAAACGGATCAAAGAGGATAATGGGAGCAATATTGCTGAATATAATTTAAAATGTAAAAAGAAAATCGGAGAAAATGATTTTAAAATTCTGTGTAATCGATTTAAAAATTACTGGGAGAGAGTAGCGTGTGAGGCCTTATTAATAAGATCCATGGATCCAAAAATTAATATTCAAGCTTCACACTCAACTTCTCTGTTAAACATTTTCAAATAGAGCATTTATTACACAATTGATTACACAATCACCTTTCTCATATATAAGCTGCAAAAAGCCAGTGTTAATTTAAAGATGGCGGGTAATCCGCCGAAATTAATTACGAAAATAAATTGTGAAAAGTGGCGTTCACTTTTTAATAAAATTATAAAGTTTTATCTATTAAAAATAAGTAAAATGATAAACCAAATTATTTTAAAAAAATATATATAATTTCCTTTACCTGTTTGTATTCCAATAATTCTGCCTGTAGACTTTCAATCTGCATTCTCATAGCCGCCAGTTGCTTGCTTGTCTTGTCCTGGTTGATAGTCAACTTGTTCTTGATGTTTCTAGCACGATTGGCATAATTAAGGGTATTTAGAGTCTCTAAAAAGTCACAATCAGACGGTGAAATGCACGCAATCATGATGGTTTGGGAATTTCCTCCAAGAGAATCTTGCAACAGTCGAGTTAGTTTAGAATTCCGATAAGGAACATGACAGCCACGTTTTGCTTTATCACCAAGAGTAGAAATAACGTTTCCTAAGGCTAACTGAAAAAATACGAAATTTATTTCCAATATTTCGTATTTAGACTTTGTTTTGTAGAAAAGTAACTTTCTGTTATCTTCAGATATTTTAAAGTTGTAAAAAAATTGGAAAATTCTTGAATAATAAATAGAGCAACAATAAAGCTTCGTAAAGAACTTCGCCTCATTGAATATCTTTATTGCGAAGAAATATCAAGACATTTGGAAAAGTATTAGTCTCATTATTGTCTATTCGCAAATTTGAATGTTAATATATATGTTTTAACGTTCATTGGTCAAATTTCAAAGTTATTTTAAATGAAAAAAACAATATACAGGGTGTGGCAGCTATTTGAGAACAAAATGACATAAAGTTCAAAAAATGAATATACAACAGAAAAATAACATTTATTACAATTTAAAATTTTACATATATTAACACGTACAT
>MQRK01233454.1:17524-29400 GCA_001938485.1 Girardia tigrina | reverse complement strand
TCGATCGGATTCGACGAGTAATCGTTCAGGGGATAATTTCCATCGATCGAGAAATTAAAATCAGATGTTATGTTTAAAATATAATAATAATCAATTGAAAACGCATTTAATCACAAAAGATATATTTTTTTAGAAAGAACGGACCAAATTGATATTATTCAAACAACATTATTAAAATGTTAATTTTTTTAAATTTAATTTCCGATACTTTTTCCTGTTCTAATGTTGTCGATTAATTCCATTGTTTTTTTAAAAATTAAATTTCGCATTTTTACACATTTTTTTTGTTATTAAGTTTTGATTGTTAAAATTAAATTAATAATTAATTAAATTAATAAATTGTGATCACTACACTGGGCATTATCGCCCTGAACAATAGTAGAAATCAATGTTTTGGTTTTATTGTTACAGTTCGATTTCCTCCCTTTCTTTTTACAACTTCGTTTGACAACCCAGAAATTATTTTATTAGATAAGGTTCTAATAGTATTAATATAAATCGACAACAACTCTGAAATTGTTTTATCAGTACAACCGTTATTTAGTTGTTCCAGGATTATTCCTTATATCTCATTTGTAACAAATAAAAATACTTTTACTATTGTAAACAATAAAAGTATTTTTATTTGTTTTGGTTTCTTGTTTGTATGATTGATTTACAATTTGTAAAAGATATGTATACTAGGGTGATTCAAAAGTTTTTTTCGTTTTTCCATTCCTATTTTCAAGATAACAGAGTATGTAAATAGATCACCTTTCAGCCAGTTGCTTGATTCCATGGGTATACCACTCTATTGTCTGTGGAATAAATACAATTAATATAATACTCACAGATATGTAACATGGAACTATAACAGCAGAACTTGGCCTTCCTTATTCTTACAACTTTGATTCCATAAAAATGGATTTATTTAAGAAATTCATCAGGTTAATCAACCGTTGTGATAGACCATCCAACAGTCCAGGCTGTTTGTAGACTACGATTTCAAAAGAAGGTTATTGTATAAATCTGAAATTTTGAACTCGTTCTAGAGAATCATACAACAAATTATGAACTCTATTTTGAACAGGTGTAACGAGTTCCATAATTTATCAATCAAAAGCGTGGAATAATCCTGCAAGATTAGTTACTCCATGACCAAATTTTTATTAAATCCATAAGCATACCGACATTGAAATACTCCCTGATCCATTCATCAAGTTCGGACCAAAATTTGATTATTTTCATCACAAATTTTATATGCAAAATTATTTTTCAGGATCCTAACTATATTGTTAATATCTAATAATTTTATTAAAAATCACAAACAATTAAGTCAATTAAAAATACACCTATCCCCCGATTTATAAGGTACTTGTTTTACACGGTTTACTCGAATCTGATGAAGAGGAATTAGTACCAATAACATTCAATGCTGAAGTCATTCGCGAAGGACTGGCATTGGGAAGAAAGTTGGGTAATCATTTTATACAAAATGACACAAACGACGAAAGGGCTTTACGATTCCAACGTGACATAAATCGCTGCTTGGCTCAATATGAAGAAGTTTACAAAGATCTTACAAAAAATTCGAAGCAATTGTTAATAACCGATTTTATTACCCATCTCTCATAATGTAAATATTTCTGCTTCAAACACAAATAACTTCGAGTGATGAAAGTGAATTCGAACCTTCGATTCCGAAAAAAAGAATTAGAGTAATTTCTGATAGTGATGAAGGATAATAAAACACCTTTTGTTTTATTTTTTGTTCTTCTGTTTAATGTATTGTAATTAAATAAAAAAACACTGTTTCCGTAATATATTACATATTTTAACCTGTCGATGCATTTTATTTTTATTTCTGTGTACACCTAAAAATATTGAAAAAAATCACAACTGTTAAATAGCAAAATTATGCATTTTCTGCAAGCTTTTCGATTTACACGGTTTTAACGGTTTTTTGAAATTTTTAATTTTCGATTTAAACGTTTTTCTCAGGAACATATCTACCGTGTAAATCGGGGGATAGGTGTAATTATTAACAGGAACTAATGAATAGTAAAATAAAAGAAACAAATCTGACAATTTACAATTACATCCTTTGATTTCACAATGTTCTTCATGGACTGGCAAATCTTCAGAAAAAACTAAATTTTAGAAAACGTCTGCTAATAATCTATAAGAAAGATATCTAGAGAGTGTGGTGAATAAGATATAACCTCATAAACTAACTCTTAACGGTGATTTTGCTATGTCTATTTATGATAAATTAGACAAGGACACAATTTTCGGTTTTGAAGCTCATTGACTGAAAAAATTTAAAGATAAAGACTGCAGTTTCTTTTACTCAAATTTGATGAAGATAAATATCTTATAATAAGTTATAGACCACACTATGTACACTGCATGAATCAGGCCAACAATATGTAGCGATGAGATGAGTTGCTGATCGATATACATTGGATGATATGTACTTTGAAAATGGCTGTACAAGAGTTCTTATTTTTCAAAATAAAAATTTTTTTATTGACATAAAGTATAGATAATCCTATTTTTTAACAACCTCAGAGGCCGTAATTAATTTTAAACAGTGACATTTAGCCGCCTTGATTATTGTTCGTGATTAATCTTATTATGATTTTCACATTATTAAGAATAACATTATGGTTTTTCACACATTTATTTTTATCGCAATTTGAATTGTCTTTGGACAATTCTCAGCAAAACTTTCATAATTCGACATCTTACTAAATCGATAAATTTTGTTAATGTCTCGTTAATAAACAATTATTTGAACAAATTTTCATTTGAAATGATTTTCAGATTTTATTTTTAAAGTTCTAATTTTATAATTTCGGTAATAATTTTGTCTAAATATTAAGTCAATTTTAAAAATGATTTTATTTAAAGAAAAACATTAATTTAATCAATTTAAAAATTAGTTAAAAGTTATTTACTTTATTTAAATTTTGATATTAAAATTTGAAACGATTTAATATTTTTTAATTTTTTAATATCTTATGTTGTAATCTAAAATGCAAACTCTATTCGAATAATTATTTATCTTGAACATACAAAATATCAATTTTCCATCTGGGTGGGATTAACGTATTTCCAAATACTAAACTCAACATATCAAATTTAAAATATTCCTCACACACATAATTCTTAAAATATTTCATATAACTGGTTAACTTTTAAAACATTAGTTGACAACACAATTCTTTTTGGTTATTGTTACATGATATAATATTTTTCTGTATAACGCTTAAAACTTAAGACTATATGCTTGGATTTTCAAGTGAAATGATTTTTGTTAATTAACAGCAAATTACCTATTTACTTAAAATTTTATTAATGTTCAAGGTTGGTGTAGTATCTACTTCCAAAAAAATTGAAATCAAAGGACTGAGAGAAGAACATACAGGATTTTCTTTGATGGGTCATATATCAAAGCCTGCATTTGATTTTGTTGCCATAATTGATCCCTTAAGTAGAGCAGCTCAAAAATTGTCTCATATCATGCTCGTATTAAAAGAAACACTAAATTTAAATGTTCGTGTTATTTTCAACTGTAAAGATAAATTATCCGAACAACCTTTAAAGAGGTAACCTTTCATCTTTTAAATGTTTTTCTTAATAGATGTTGTAGTTTTTATCGATTTGTTCTCGATCCAAGTCCTGTGATAAGAGATGAGAATGGAAATATTAAATCCATTTCTAGTCCTATGGCACAATTTTCTAAATTGCCTGGACAACCGCTTTTGACTTTGGGACTCGAACCAATACATAATTGGCTTGTTGAACCAGTTAAAGCAGTTTACGATTTGGATAATTTAAGGTTTAATGATGTCAAAAATGGAATCGCTCATGCACATTTTGAATTGGAATACTTATTGTTAGAAGGACATTGTGTGGATATGTCTACCGGACAACCGCCTCGAGGACTTCAATTCGTATTGGCAAATAATGATGCCAATAAGACTACACATGACACAATTGTTATGGCCAATCTAGTAAGTTATATAATGATAAGTTATTCGATTTGATTTTAAGGAACATGTATTTTTTACATATTAAAATATATTTGAAAAATTTGATATTTAAATACAACTATGTTTCACTTTGTTTTGTTGTGAAATCTGAAATTAGCGATCACTAATTTTAGGGTTACTTTCAATTAAAAGCAAATCCCGGTGCTTGGAATTTGCGATTGAGAGAAGGAAAGTCGAAGGATATTTATGATATTATCGAGTAAGTTTGAGAAGGGATCTGCGATTTATATTGACAAAATACTAATCTAACCAGTCACGAATTCACCGACAGTGATGAAAAGTCATCTGATCTCGTGGCTGTTCTCAACAGCTTTCGAGCAAAAATTATTCGAGTCAGAGTTAATAAGAAACAAAGTAAAATGAATGAGAATTTATTGAGTGAATCAAAATTAGACGAAGAAACCGGTTCAATTTGGGCCAGTATTTCCAAGTAAGTAATTTCTATTCACGAACTTGTTTTTCAATGTGTTTCTCTGATTCAGTGCATTTTCTAAAACATCGAAAAAAGCCGATAGTATTAACGAAACGATTAATATTTTTTCTGTTGCATCTGGTCACTTGTATGAACGCTTTTTACGGTAATTTATGATGTTACTGAATTATTGTTTACTTTATTCATTTTTGCTCTAATTTTATAAATTATAATCGCGGGTTTTTAATATGATGCATTCATCTACTGATTTATCTATAAATTTCATTTGAAAAAATTTCAGAATTTTAATATATAATTGTAATAAATGTATTAGAGGTTCTAACACCAAAAAAATTATTAACAATGAACCCAAAATACACTTATGACACTAAAGTAAATAATGTGACAAATGTATTAAGAAAGAAATTTAACAATGCTAATAATAAAACAAAAATTTTCCAAACGGAGGCTGAAAAAGAAGGTGGATGACTTAAATCAATTCACAGTTAACAAGAAAATTAGCCGATAGAAGAAGTAACAATAAATAATATTACTTCAGAAATGTTGGACCGTCAATATCAGAGGAAGTTTTCAAATGTCTAGATAGATAATAACCAAACAATGCATATAGTCTTTATATCTACTGTCGAGATCTGTAATTAGCAAGTAAATGGTTTCTCTTCCTTTTTGGAAATTGAGTTTATGGGGAGTTAATTGAAATTTGCATTTCGCCAAAGTAATTTATTATTTTTTTTTAATTTGAAAGTTTAAAAAGAAAAGGAATATACAAAAAGAAAAATAGAATATACAAAAGTTTAAAATTAAAATAAAAAATCATTAAATCTAAATACTTATTTAAAAAATAAACAATACACTCATACCTCGATATACGGCCTAGATACGTTCCAGGAAAGTTGGCCGCAAAGCGAAATGCCGCATAACGAATCTGTTTTTTTTCACACTTTTTTCAAAATTTTTTTGGCGGTATAACGAAAAAGTGCCATAATTAAAGTAGGCCGTTATAGCGAAAAGCCGTATAAAGAGCGGCCGTATAGCGAGGTATGAGTGTACGTTTATTCTAATATGGTTATTAAATATTTTAAAATTAAGTTTTAAATTAAGATTTAGGATAAAATTTTGTAAAAATTTTTAGCTTTAATATAATAATTATTTAATTAATTTGTTGGCGTATCGAGGTGATTTATTAGGTTGAGGAATAAGTTACCGCCGTTTTTTGAATTTTTAATCAATTTAATATTTAAATCAAATTTTTTTGATGTAATGTTATATGTTATTTGAAAGCTATTGTTTTGCTCTAAAAAATGGTGTATTTTGTTTTTTTATTCAGATTAATTTTTGTCGATTTTTAGACCATTGAAATGGAGTGTCAAGTCGACAAAAATGAGCATTTCCGAMACCATCTATTGTTTGCGTATAATCGAGGYGYCAAAGCCGCAGACGCTGCCCGAGAGCTTTGTGCTGTATACGGAGAAGGTGCTATAGCTGATAGAACCGCTCGTGATTGGTTCGCAAAATTTAAAATTGACAATTTTGACCTCAAGGATGCACCTCGTTCAGGACGATCAAATGAATTCGATGAAGACGCGCGTCAAACCACTCGAGAATTGGCGGAACAAATGGATTGTGATCAAAAGACTGTCGTGAACCACCTGAAATAAATGGGAAAAGTTCAAAAAATGGGAGCTTGGGTCCCACATCTTTTGATCGAAAACAACAAAAACCAGCGATCCACAATTTCGGCGAGTTTGATTGCCCGTCATCGGTCATAAGCAACAATTTCTTTATCGAATTGTAACGGGTGATGAAAAATGGTGCCTGTATGTCAACATGAAACAGCGCAATGAATGGCGTAGCCGAGATGAATAATCGACACCGCGAGCAAAATAGGATCTTCATCCACGAAAGACAATGCTATGCGTTTGGTGGGGTTGGGAATGGATTATTCATTATGAATTGCTTCCTCGAAACCAAACAGTGAACGCAGAACTTTATGTTCAACGGCTGCATAGACTCAACGCCTCTATAAGACCGAATTAATATAAGACCTCTATAATATCCGAATCGACAACATGGCGTTATTTTGCAACACGACAATGCACGTCCTCATATTGCCAGAATAACAATGGAAGCCATTCAATCGCTTGGTTGGGAAGTGTTACCGCACCCTCCGTATTCACCTGGCTCCATCTGATTTTCATCTTTTCCGTTCGCTTTCTAACGCTTTGCGTGGTGTTTCGTTCAACAATGATGGAGAACTGCAAATTTGGTTGGCTGAATTCTTCGAGTTAAGACCGGGCGATTTCTACCAAAGAGGCATTGAAAAACTCGTTGAACGTTGGGAAGAAGTGAACAATGACGAAGATTATATTTGTGATTAAGTTGTAACTATTTTGTTAAAAAATAAAATTTTAATTTTTCAAAAAACGGCGGGAACTTATTCCTCAACCCAATATAAAAATATAAAAAATGAAACGTAAAAGACTGAGATTTTTATAAAAATATTTATTATTTTTATAACAATATTTACAGCGAGAATTTAAATGAAAGCTTAACTCTATAGAATGAATTTATAATTTGGATACAGTGAGAAGAGAATTCTCTTACTCAATTTATTTTATGGTATATAAAAGATATATTACTAAAATATATAATTTTATATGATATCGAACCTTTAATTCGAGTTCCGACGTAATCTTCAAATTTTCAGACGTACACTTCACAGTTCTTGATATTGTTGTCCTTTTGATCACTATCGACAACGATATTTATAAGTTTCAACTTAATTAATTGGTCGCCGTATGGGGTCTAATTAATTCGCGCAAATAAATTCTTTAAATTTTTGATCTTGGAAATGACTTTCGTCTTTTAAGGTCAATTAAATAATTCTTAAAAATAATTAAGGTTCTTTCTTCATTTATAGATAATTTTTTTGCGACCTTTTTTTAAAAACTCTTTCCTTTTTATACTCTTCTTGTTAATCTAATTCTCTATTTATTGCTTTTCTTTTCACGATAAAAATTCTTCTATTTTATCTATATTGTTTATTTTTTTATTAATTTTTTTTCAGTTATTTATATATAAATTATATTTAATATAGTAAATAGATAAATAACTTCTTATTATATCTATTAATTAAAACAAAATTTTTTTAATACTTTTATTATTTATAATCTCAACAAATTTAAAGTTTTAAAATTTATTAATATGGTCATGAAATATTTTAAAACTAAAATAATTAGTTTTAGGATAAAATTTGTAATTTTTCTTGTTTTAATGTAAATTTTTTTTATTAATTTAACGTTTTAAAAAATGGAATCAAAAGAAAAATTTAATAGATTATTTTTTTGCGAAATATTGAAAGTTAAGTATTAATTACTGATAATAATGAAAGTGGCATAAACGCTACTTACAGAGTTATATCTTCTTTTTTATCCAAATGGCAAAGGTGGAAGATGAAATTTGAACTGTATTTTCCTGGATTACATAATTAAATGAAATATACTTCGTTGTCAAATGTCTTGATAAAATGTTTTGAGTAGATGAGCGGTGCAAATAGGATAACATGGTTTTATTTTTGAGGTTGATCTCCACGGAAAACTGTTTGAAATGATCAAGCATGGAATCTGGAGTGTTCAGATAACAGGTGAAAAGAAAGCAATCTTTCTTCCTGGTAAAAATTATTTTTGATTGCCTCTATGAATTGCTTTTAATTTTTAGGGCATTCATTTAAAGTCTGTGTCTTATATTTGCAAGAGATATGCTGAAACGGATTCTGGTCACGATTGACATCGTTCTGGCCGTCCTCGGAAATCGACTCCTAGGAATGACAAACTCATCAGAAGTCTCAAATAAGGACATTACTTCAGAATGTAATATGATGTGATCCAATGGTTCACAACTGCTGCTCTTCTGATGAGTTTGTCATCCCTTAGAGTCGATTTCTGAGGACGACCAGAACGATATCGATCGTGAACAGAACCCGTTTCAGGATATCTCTCTATAGAATATAAGACACAGTCTTGAAATGAATGTCAAAACGTTCAGCAATGGCTCTATGAGTATGTCCTTTCAAGATAAGCACCTGGTTACGTTTCTCAAATGAAATTGGTTTAGAGCTACTCATTACCTAAAAAATAGAAGATATTTTGATCTATTTAGCAATGAATTAAATTAATAAATTCTATTGTGTTAACAATCTTAAATTACATGTGATAGAAACAGTTTCAATGTATTTAAAATATTGCCAGTAATGCAATTAATGTGCTAAAACAAAGAAAAATAAAGAGTAGTTAAGGAAACTTAATTTTTTCACACATTTTAAGGAAGGGATAAAGAATTTTGTCCGCTATTGTATTTGTTTTTTTAATAGCAATAATTAAAAATTGTTAACCAAAGTTATTATATTCTAAAAAGACGAAATATTTAATGTTATTATAAAGGAAATAACCGGTACATTTATCATTTTATATATTTAGATTATTATTATTATTTTTAATCTCGTCGCATTTCCTAAATGGTTTTTTCAATTCATATTTTGTTATTTTTGATTAATTTAAGGGTTATAGTTAATGCACATCAATACGTATTTTACTATGTTTTTTTCGCGAAATGTATCATTATATATTTTTGAATGTTAAAAATAAGTTTCTAAAAATCGATATCACTTATAAAAATCAAAAGTTTAATTTCTAAAACTTTGTAACTCGACACAATATCATTTTAAACTTCATTTAATGATGTTTTTCAAACGAACAGAATCATGATGATCAGTGTTTTGAAGCAAACCAAATCGAAAGTTAAATTCTGGTTTTTGAAAAACTATCTTTCACCGACATTCAAGGATTTCATTCCTCACATGGCCAAAAAATATGGTTTTGAATATGATTTAGTTCAGTACAAATGGCCTCGATGGCTTCATCAGCAAACTGAGAAACAGCGCATCATTTGGGGTTACAAAATCTTGTTTCTAGATGTGTTGTTTCCTTTGAATGTCAGTAAAATTATTTTTGTTGACGCCGATCAGGTGACAATAGATTATTAACAAGTCAAATAATAATATGATCACTAATTGAATGTAGATGGTGAGAGCTGATTTGAAGGAATTAGTGGATTTAGATTTAGAAGGCGCACCCTACGGTTACACACCATTTTGTAGCTCTAAACCAGAAATGGATGGTTTTCGGTTTTGGAAAAGCGGTTATTGGTCACAACACTTAGCGGGACGTCCTTATCACATCTCAGCTTTGTATGTTGTCGATCTTAACCGATTTAGATTAATGGCTGCGGGTGATCGATTACGAGGCCAATATCATGGATTAAGTCAAGATCCAAACAGTTTAGCAAATTTAGATCAAGATCTTCCAAACAATATGATTCATCAAGTTGAATGACAATTTAATCAATTTCCTTTTAATTTGTCAACTGTCAATGTAGGTTCCCATAAAATCTTTGCCTCAAGAATGGTTGTGGTGTGAAACTTGGTGCTCTGCAGAAGAAAAATCGAAAGCTAAAACCATTGATTTATGCAATAATCCAATGACTAAGGAACCAAAATTGAGTGCTGCCATGAGAATTTTACCTGAATGGAAAGGTTATGATGATGAAATTAAAGCTTTATGGAGTGATATTTATTCAATGAAACCCAAAGAACCATATCCAACGACAAACGAAAGATCTGAAACTTTCAGTAAAGGTAATACTTTCTCAAAATTTGCATTTATGTTTAAATTTATTTTGGAAAAATTTTAAAAGTGAAAATAAAATAATCGATCTACTACATCAGAATATATCATTTTTATTATCTTCCTTTAGGATTACAGTAAAACCTCTCTATAAGGAGTTATTTGGGACCGAGAAAACTGAAAAAATATTGTTTCTTATAGAGAATTACATCTTATAAAGAGGGAACTTTATATAGAGGTTTTACTGTAATTGAATGATGATAGATATCATTTTTACCGAATATCAAATTTAAGAGGAAACAATATGAAAACCAAAATCATAAGTTTCACTAAGAATGGTCAGTCTCAATAGTAATAATCCACATGACGAAATTGTTTTGTGTCTTATGATCTTGTATTCATCTGTTTGTCTTTAGTCTTCTATCAAGAACTAAATTAAATACTTCCTCGGAATTTTCGAGAACACTTGAGATATTGTCACCTTCGCTTTGAAACTGACTAAAACTGGAAAATGTAAGGTCGAGGATAAAGTTCGTTTACTATGTTAAAATAACATTTTTTGCAAGAATGTTTTCATAAACAACAGTTTTTTTTAAAATAAAACCTATCGATGTCCACAAGGTCACGACGATATGCAAGGTTTCGGCTGTATATAAGTACCTCTTCTTTAAAAAGGGCAATTCTTGACTGGTAAGTCAGTAGATTAACATTAAGTTCTATAATGATCTGACGATACCTTTGCCAAAATTTAAACACCTTAATTTTGTTCAATTTTGTTTTTGATTATTCTTACTGTTAGTCTTATTATTATTTATATGCTGCATAAATTAGCCTTTTAAAGATTACATTGAAAAATATAAATCCACGTTCTGTTCTGAGCTTATTATTAGTTGATTGAACTATTTCTTCGTCAGTGTTGGGGCACTGGTTACCATGGAATTATCTATGTAATACAAAATACCCTTCTGTTCCCACTATATGCACAGCAGCACCTTCTTTCCATGGATGTTATGCTTGTGAGTCATCTTTGGCGTCTTTCCTGCATCTGTCCATGATCTCTTTCGTTTTCGATTATCAAAATAAATGTACTTTTCATCACCAGTGATAATTCGATGCATGAATGACTTGATTTGCGGCCGATGAAAAGTTTGAACGTTGTTTTTCGATTTTCTTGCTGGTGTTCAGTCAATTCATGCGGCACCCATCGTCTTTCTTTCTGAATCTTGTCCATGTCATGCAAGCGACTAGAAATTGTTTGCTAAGTCACACCTAACACGTCAGCTAATTGTTGTTGTAGTTCGGCATCATCTTCATCAATTAAGGCTTGTAGTTCAATGTCTTCAAACTGCTTTGGTGGTCTATCGCGGTCTTTGTTGCTCAAATCAAAATCGCCTTCTCTGAACCTCTTAAATCATTTCTGACAGGCTCTGACAGTGATTGTATCTTCGCCATGTACTTCAGCAATCATTTTTTGAGAATCGATGTCACTCTTCTTCGAGTTAAACATGAATAAAAGAACTTCCCGCAAATTCTCTTTTGTTAGAGTTTCGGTGGTCATCTGTAAAATTTCAATAAAATTTTATATGCTAACTTTTTAAAAATTTCCAAAAGTATTCGATAGCGCTTAAAACACTCTACATTATAGATGCAAACAAATGTTATAGAAAAAAGTTAATTAATGGAATAATATTAGACAAAGTGAAACGAACTTTCATATTTGTACAC